>FIZU01059066.1:0-12276 GCA_900064475.1 Pseudococcus longispinus
TGATAACAGAGCTGTTTACATGGCAGCGGCCCCGGAGCGCGGCAGTAGTATTATGCAACCCGCTAAACTGCCGTTGCTCTATCTCTGTACCTCAAGTCCTAATTGAAAAATTTTTCAAACAAGAAGTATACATTATATCTCTACGAATAATTTTGGTAATGAGAAAAATTTCGATTCGACCCCTTCCTCCCCCACAATTTTGAAAACTATCATTCCAAATGACTGTAAAATTAAATTTTTCGCGTTGTACGTGGTACGTCAAAATATGCGAAAGCCAAAATGCAACCCCCACCCCTGCCAAAAAATCTCTCATCTCTTTACCTATGGCTTGTATTGAAAAAATTTTCAAACAAAAATTATGCACCATAGCCCCATGCATATTTTTGTTTATTATAAAATTTTCAATCCGACCCCTCCTTCCCCTCTAATTATGCAAATTATTAATAACAATAACTGAAAGAAATGGAATTATGCCAAGTCCACGCGCATGCGCAATGTATCAATAACAAACTTCATTCAAGATTTTTCGTAGATGAAGTGAAGAAATGTGGTGTGTTTTGTTTATGTTGAACGCACATAGCAACAGATTCCACATCGAATTTATGTATGTGAATTTTTTCAAAATAAGAAATACTGTGAAAAGAACATAATGGATTTCGCTTTAATTCAATATTATTGCCGAGAACATTACTACCACACAATGCAGATATTAGCAAAATCTGCATTGCAAGAAGTACCAGACGATAACGCACTGAGACTGCAATACTGCGTTGCATTGCTCTTGCAGAATAAGACCGGAGAAGCTCTCAGAGAACTTGAAGGATTACTTTCAAAACCCGATGTCTGTCTAGCCGTTATATTAGCTTCAATACATGCTCAGAATCTATGCGAGGTAATATTTTTTCATTTCTGGAATGATTTATGTTCTCGTACCGGTTACATTCAATTCATTTATGTTCATTATCAGGTCCCCGACGGCGAAGCTTTAATAATGCTGGAAAATCGTCTGAAGAGTGAACGCAAAAGAGCTTCAGAAATAACATTATATTACGCTGCTAATTTCCTATTGCAAATTAAAGATTATGCTAAAGCTCGAGAATACGAAGATTCTTTGTTTAGAATGAATCGAAACACTCCTAAAGGATTTTTGATCAAGGGATGGTTGGAATTGAATGATGGTAAATTTACCAAAGCTGCCGATTGCTTTAGGACTGTTTTAGCTCAAGTGAGAAGTAAAATAGATATTTTATGAAAGATGGAATGGGAATGTTAATCGTGTTTTATTTTCAGGATAGTCAAAATTTCGAAGCTGCTATCGGCGAAGTACTTGCTCTATCGAAAGAAGACGGTATCATGAGACTGAATCAGTTGATCGTTAAATATTCTAATCATGCTCCTCCGTTGATAGAAAAAATGAAATTAGTATTGCTTGATAAAGATTGGGATCAAGCTACCGATATAGCTTCTAGAATTTTAGTCATCGAATCCAATAATATACCGGCTTTACAGGTAAATCAGGTGAAAAAAGTATCAGCATGCGTTGAAATTTGTTCTAAAATTTATTTTCTATTCAGATTAATATTTTGAACGAAGTTTGCCATAAAGGAAATTACGATATCAGTCGAGATGTGGAAAACCTCTACCATCAGATTAATATCCAAGAACCGAATAATTGGATATTGTATTACGAGTTTGGTAAAACTTTATCACGAACCTGCGGTGCTAATTTCTTAGTAATTAACGAATGCGTTAAATTTCTTCAAAACGCTTTGCGTCTCGTACCGGAAAATATAGCTGTGAATTTAGAATTAGCTTACGAATACCAAATACGTAGAAATTATCAAGATGCTGTTACTATTTATAAAAACGTTGCCAAACTTGACGATTCAGTTACAGAAGCTTTAATTGGATTAACCAAGTGTCGAATGCAGATTGATTCAAAGGATGCGGTTTGTTTTCAGTTTTTTTTTTTTTGAAAATTGCATTCATTTTTTATCAATTTATTAACTTGGGTGAAAATTAATTCTACAGGTGAAAGAACAAGTTGAATTTTTATTGGATGTTTATAACGCCGAACCGATTGCTGATTTGTTACTACTGAAAGCAGCTTTTGAAAAAGATTCTGTTAGAGATAAGTTAATCATGGAAGCGGTTGAATTGAAATTCAAAGCTATCAATGGTATTCCTTTTGGATATAAATTTTTACAATCGTTGGATACGAATTTTATCTTGGATGCGTTGAAAGAATTATCTTCTTCGGTCAGTGTACATTTTTCGATTCAGATACGATTCTATATGGAGTATTAATCTTGTCAGGGTTCGTTTTAGATGAAATGTAATACATTCAAGATCAACTCCCTTCGTAAATTAGTCGAAATTCTACCGGGATTTATCGAAAGTTGGATTTTATTGGGAAATGTGTACCTGGAATCGCAAGACGATCGAAATGCCGAAGAAGTATTACGTCGTGTTATAAAAGAACTCAACGACTCCGATGCTCAAGCCGGACTCATGTTGGCGAAAGTGTTCATTCAACAGGTTAATTTTTCATCTTGATGAATTTTCGATACCATTGAAAGATTATTACAAAACATGGTTTATTTTAGAAAAAAATTAACGAAGCGGAATCTACCTTGGATGCTTGTCTGAGTCGAAATTTGAATATTCGTTCGAAACCTCTGTATCATTTTTTACAAGGAAGAATTCACAAATTACGGAATAATTTTCAGGAATGTATCGAATCGTTGGAAACTGCGTTGAAATGTGTATCAGGTATTAAAATCGCAGGCGTTTATTGATTGAAATGACGAAATGTATTTTTTTAACTCATTTTATTATTACAGAACAAGAAGGCTTGCAAATGCTAGATTTGGCAGCTTTATATTTGGATTTAAGCTCGAGTTACCAAATCGTCAGGCAATTTGATAAAGCTACCGATTCGATTCAAAAAGCTACTCAGCTTCTGCAAGGCACTTCGCAAGAAGATCAAATCGTGATGGCTCGTGTTGATTTAGAATTATGGAAGAATGATATAAACAAAGCTTTATCCCTTCTTTCGGCTATTCCTTCCGATAGCCCTATTTATTTAGAAGTAAGGATGATTAATATTTCAAGTACGAGCATTTTTGTGCAATTTATTGATTCGAGAACGTACTTTTCAGGCTCGTAATAAAATCGCAGATATTCATTTGAAGCATAATAAAGATACTAGAAAGTTTATAGAATGTTTCAAAGAGTTGGCCGAACGATATCCTACACAAGAAAACGTGATTAAATTAGCCGATGCTTACTTCTCCATCAGAGTAAGTTTGTCGACGAAGAATTGATGTATTTAGTCTACAGTCCAACTGGGAAAAAGTGTTCATTGGGTAGACTTTTTTGTGCCCCAAAAAAGTCAGTTGGCTTTTTGTATAGGTCCAACATTGCATAAAATTCGTATTTCGGATTTTCGCAGTGGTACAATGAGGGGGTGAGGGGGTGCGCCATATCAGGGGGGTCCAAAAAAAAACTCATCCAAAACATAAATGGAGTTACGCCACTCGCTTCATTTAAGTAAAAATGAACTACCATATAACTTTTCAAAAGTTACTTTGTGACCTATCAAAATGGGTTAAAATTTCGCCAGAAATTCAAAATTCACGACCAAATTTTTTTTGGAACATTTTTTTGAGAATTTGGGGCTCTAAATTGAGTCAATTTTTGGATATTATTGAAAAATTACCCTGCGACCTATCAAAACGGGTTAAAATTTTGCCAAAAATTCAAAAGTCGTGACAAAAAAAATTTTTGAACAATTTTTGAAAATTCGAAGCCTTAAAAAGGGGTCAATTTTTGGATATTATTGAAAAATTGTCCTGTGACCTATTAAAATAGGTTGAAATTTCGCCCGGAATTCAAAAATCACAACGAAAATTTTTTTCGAGCATTTTTTTAAAATTTGAAGCACTATTTTGTTTTTATGAACTTGGAAAAAAAGCTCTGGTGTGGTAAGGGAGTCAATCCGCCTCTGGTCGAATTTCAAAATTTTTTCAGGGCTTCCAATTTGTTATGGCAAAATATGATTTTAGAGCTTATGCGGAATCTTTGAGCTCAGCTCTTGGGGGTTGGACCCCCAAAATAGTGGTTTTAAGCTAAAAAATTCTATCTCCGCGAGTTTTCAACCGATTTTCATCAAACTTGATATGTAGGTACTGGTACTTGAGGGTGGTGTTTTAAAAATTTTTCAATTTTTTTTTACCCGTACGATGACCTTGAAATTGACTTTAAAAACTGCAAATTTCCGTGAGGGTCACAATTTTGGTGCGGGCGCCCTGGAAACATTTTTTTCTCGTTCTCTAGACCATTTTACATTATTCAGGTTTTTTTGGATTTTTGTCAGGTGGGATCATACCTAAATTTTCAAAAAACTGATTTTTTTAAAACATTTTCCTCCCCTACCTAGGTCATTTCTGGTCGAAAAAAAATTCTCTTCCAATATATCATCAATGACACCAAAATACACCATCAACCTGCGTTTAGATCAAATTCGTTCGCTTTTTCCCTTTTTCGCAAATTTCTTTTAAAGTACCCGAATGACGCCATTTTGGGAACTTACAACTTCCTCCAAGATGAGCTGGGGGCCTAAAAATCATGTCCTGACTTGTTTCAAGTCGATATCCATCAAATATTGCAATTTTAGCAAACCCCGAGAAACTTAAATTTTTTTTCGCCCTTTTTCACGAATTGAGTATTTTTTGATTTAAAAAAATTTTACATAAAATAAGTTTTAAAAAATTAAATTGTATAAATTTTTTAAAAATTCAACAAAACATTGTTGTCCTTGATGATTTCTCGAACTTATAAAAAAAATTTATGTTTTCAAACACTTTTTGTCCTATTTGTAAAAAAAAAATTTAAAAATCGACTGTTTGGACTTGAAATTTTTTTAGAGATTCTGCAGTGTATGTCTTCCGACTGGAAATTATTCTAAAAACTGGACGTCACAACAAACCCGTTAAAACATTCTGTCACAAATTTGGATAGTATTTTGATAAGATCCAAAAATTGACCCATTTTAGTGCTACAAATTTTCAAAAATTGTTCGAAAAAAATTTTGGTCGTGATTTTTCAAATTCTGACGAAATTTCAAGCTATTTTAATAGGTCACACGGTAATTTTTCAATAATACCCAAAAATTTGCCTCTTTTAAGGCTTCAAATTTTTAAAAATTGTTCGAAAAAAATTTTGGTCACGACTTTTGAATTTTTGGCGAAATTTTCACCCATTTCGATATGTCGCAGGGTAATTTTTCAATAATATCCAAAAATTGACTCAATTTAGGACCTCAAATTCTCAAAAAAATTTTCAAAAAAAATTTGGTTGTGATTTTTGAATTTCTGGCGAAATTTTAAGTTATTTTAATAGGTCACACGGTCATTTTTCTATAATATCCAAAAATTGACCCATTTTAGGGCTTCAAATTTTCAAAAATTGTTCGAAAAATATTTTGGTCGCGATTTTTCAAATTCTGACGAAATTTCAAGCTATATTTTAATAGGTCACACGGTAATTTTTCAATAATATCCAAAAATTTGCCTCTTTTAAGGCTTCAAATTTTCAAAAATTGTTCGAAAAAAATTTTGGTCACGACTTTTGAATTTTTAGCGAAATTTTCACCCATTTTGATATGTCAGAGGGTAATTTTTCAATAATATCCAAAAATTGACTCAATTTAGAGCCCCAAATTCTCAAAAAAATTTTCAAAAAAAATTTGGTCGTGAATTTTGAATTTTTGGTGAAATTTTAACCCATTTTGATAGGTCGCAAAGTACCTTTTGGAAAATTATATGCGAGTTAATTTTTACTTAAATGAAGCGAGGGGCGCAACTTTGAAATTCCAACCCTATTGTGCCTACCGTTTTTCATAAACTTTGGCCTAAATGATTCGAAATGTACCCATTTATGTTTTGGATGAGTTTTTTTTTGGATACCTCCCCCCCCCCCTCCAAAAAATGGCCAAATTTGGCTGAAAATCGAATTTAAGGAGCATTAGCATTTCATTGTGTCACTTGCCACATGAAGTAAACATATATTCGAGGTAACGAAGGGAATTGTCCGCTACCAAACTGTAAAAAATTTGTTGGGCCGGAGCCATTTTAAAAATTGAGGGCTTTTATGCTTCAGCCCCCCCCACATTGTGCCACTGCGAAATCCGAATTATTTTCTGAAATGTTGGACCCATACCTACGAAAAGCCAACTGATCTTTTTGGAACGCAAAAAAGTCAATCAAAATTGATTTCTAGAACACTTTTTCCCAGTTAGACTAATTCTATTAAATTATTTTCGCTGTTTTTGTATCTGAATCAGAAAATCGACGAAGCTGTGGCGGTTTATGAAAAAGCCATCAATAAAAAACCTTCTGTTCAACTTTCGAAAAAATTAGCCGAAATTTATTGCAAATGTCACGAGTATAGTAAAGCTATGAGATGTTATAGGGAAGCAGGTAAATACAAACGTTCAAATACCAATAAGAACTTATTTCTTGATACTTATCCGAGTGTTATTGCAGGATCCGAAGGTATTCTCGACCTAGCTCAGTTATTATTCTCAATGGAGCAATGGGAAATGGCAGCAATTACATTGAATCACGTCCCACTCCAAGATAAAGCTGTATTATTAGCCAAGGTATCGCACAAATGAGTTCTCGACTTTTATATTACTCGCCAATTACTAATCTATTAATTAATTCTAGGTTAAAGAGAAACTGGGAGATATTCCATCCGCCATCAGTATTCTTAACGAAGCGTATAAAAAAATTAGCCCAAACAACGCTTCGATGGGCACTCAGATATGTTGTCAAATGGCCGAATACGAAGCAAGTCTTCATAATTTCGATTCTGCAATCAGGCATTATAAATTAGCTTTGTCTCATTGCAACGATACTTCGAATCAGGAAAAAATCGCCATACAAATCGCTTTATCTAAATTATATTTACAAGTAAATCGTCTGATAATTTTTATTCAAGTATATTTTATCGATAACTAATCAAGGGTTGTTGCAGGTTAACGATTGGGGCTCTTGTCAGAATATCTGCACAGCTTTATTATCAAAAGATGAAAACAACGAACTAGCTTTATTAATGTCGGCCGATTTATCATTCCGAAAATGTGATTTTTTCACCGCTTGCAATCTGTTCCATAAATTACTAACGCAGAAACCAAATTACTGGTTGGCAATGGCTCGAATGATCGAAGTGAAAAGAAGAATGGCTGCTTTAAAAGAAGTACTAACGTATTTAGAAAAAGCTGCCGAATCAAACCATAGTGATCCCGGTTTGACATATTGTACAGGTATTCCTTCTTTTGGATTACTTCGATGTTGAAATACTTTTTTCCAAAAGAGAACGGTATTAAAAAGAATGAGCCCAAGGAACATATACTAATATGCTGCGTTAAATTTAGGACTTTATAACTGGTACAGTGGCGATTTATCGGAAGCGTTGAAATTTTTCACCTGCGTAAAACACGACCCCGAATGGGGTCAGCAAGCTTTACACAACATGGTCGAAATCTATTTGGCGTCCGACGACTGCGATACAGCCGAAACGTTATTACAAGTAAAGAAAGAACCGTTTGTAGAAAATTGATCGCTTGTCAGTGGCGGTCGTGTAGTTTTAATAAACCTCGGAAATGCCATTTATTGTTACAGGAAATCCATCCGAATTCGCCGGAAGAAGAAACAAATCGTTCTTTATTGGTAAATTTCGTGCTTTTAGCATCGCGTGATAAAGCTTTAATCGACAAAGCTATGAATGATTTGACATTATTGGCATCTCGTGACGTGCTAAGGTACACCGTCCATCCCAGTTTGACCTTTTATTGTAATATTAATCGCCGAAAAAGTAATTTAATACAGAATCGTTTTATCAAATGTAGAGTCGGGGCATCGCTAGGTCTCGCCATGGGATACACGATGCAAAAACAACCTCAAAGGGCTCGTAATGTTTTGAAAATTATCGCCAAAACGGCCTGGCAATTCGAAGAAGCCGAGTATTTGGAAAGATGCTGGTTATTGTTGGCCGATCATTATGTACAATCGGGTAAACACGAGTTGGCCTATGAACTAGTGAAGAAAATTCTGACTTTTAATCAAGGGTGTTCGAAGGCACACGAGTTGCTCGGCGTTATCGCCGAAAAGGATCAGAAATATGGTAAGATTTATACGTAAAAGTGAAGAAATATGAGGAAAATTTATCAAATGCTGTTTCGGCCGAATTTTCTTTGTGTAGTTTTCAATTCGGAAGATTAAGAATTAATTGAAACCTAAAACTCCTTGAAGAACCTAGATTGGATCGAATCATCTTCCAAATTCTTAAACAGAGTTGCTCAAAAATTATGAAAAATTTTATTTGCTTCCCCCCTCTCATGGAATGCAGAAATTTAGTAATCTGGAGAAGTTTGTGTGAAATCCTCCCCATCATAGAATCCAAAATTATTATTTTTGCTTTTCTTTATGTTCTGGCACTGACGTTCGATTAGTGATTTTTGTTGTAAAAATGTGTTTTATGAGAGGGGGGGGGGGTCAGAAAAATTTTTAAGCGAAAAAATTTTGTTCCTTTGGATGACTTTCTTGTGTTAAAATATTTCAGAGATTTCCTTGAGCCTGATGACTTCAAGAAATTGTCGTAAGAGAACCTTCAAGTTGGCTGCATTTTCGAAAAAATGAAATAGAAATCGTCAAAAATCCATGAAATGTTGTAAAAAGACTCAAAAGACTCGAAAATTTTATAAAAATATTTTAAATTCGTAGTGAAAGTAGTGAAAAAGTTGTCAAAAATGTATAAAATGTTTTATAGATGATCAAAAAATTTATTAAAATCATCTAAAAATATTGCAAAAGTTGTAAAAATGTCAGAAATGACTGAAATCAATATCAAAAGTGAAACAAAGTCCAAAACTGCAAAAAATTGATAGAAAGTGGAAAAAATCGAAACCAAAATCAAATCGTTTAAAAACCAATAACAAAACCGAAACCGAAACGATTTGTGATTTTTATGGTTTTGGTTTTTTCGATGCCTTTTCATTGTGAACCCAAAGATTTGTGATTTTGAGGTTAGAGATGGGCTGAGGTATTAGGGAGAAAAGTACCAAAACCTCAAAACCAAAATGTTTGAAAATCGAATCGAAAACCAAACTCAAAACGTTGGAAAAACAAAAACTAATATTTGATTTGATTCCAGCCATTCCCAAAATGATGTAAAGACCATCAGAAAATTCATAAAAATCATAAAAAATAAAAAATATTACATTTTTATTCTTATTGACAATTTTTACGATATTTTAAAAGAATTTTACGAATTTTTCACAACTTTTACAACAATTTCGAGGATTTTTGAGCATTTTTACAACATTTTATGCATTTTTGACGACTTTTTTTTATTATTTTTACACATATTTTCAATTTTTTTTTTGACAATTTTTACAACTTTTCACACATTTTTAACAACTTTTTCACTATTTTTATGAGAATTTTAATTGTTTTTATAACATTTCAGGCATTTTTTACAAATTTTGCAATATTTTTAATGATTTAATTTCAAGGATTTTTGAGCATTTTTACAACATTTTATGCATTTTTGACGACTTTTTTTTATTATTTTTACACATATTTTCAATTTTTTTTTTGACAATTTTTACAACTTTTCACACATTTTTAACAACTTTTTCACTATTTTTATGAGAATTTTAATTGTTTTTATAACATTTCAGGCATTTTTTACAAATTTTGCAATATTTTTAATGATTTAATTTCAAGGATTTTTGAGCATTTTTACAACATTTTATGCATTTTTGACGACTTTTTTTTATTACTTTTACACATATTTTCAATTTTTTTTTTTGACAATTTTTACAACTTTTCAGACATTTTTGACAACTTTTTCACTATTTTTACATTTTTATGAGAATTTTAATTGTTTTTACAACATTTCAGGCATTTTTTACAAATTTTGCAATATTTTTAATGATTTTTCGACAATTTTTTCAATATTTCAGGCATTTTGGACAATTTTGCAAAAAAAACCTATTTTTCACTACTTTTTTCGTTTTAGTTTTTTTGAACAAAGTCGGATGAAACCCCCCCCCCTCCTCAGTACCGTATTTCCTTAGAAAATATTTTCTTACCAGAATTGCTCAATTTAAAAAAAAATTTAAAAATCTTGGTGGAAAAAATTGCCCAAATGGATAATCCACGTAGTGGATTTTATAGGAAAAAATTTCATCTACAGAACATGTGGTATACACTTTTTGCCTATCTCTATTAATAAAGGAGCAATGCAATTTTCCAATTACTTGGCCCTTTCAAAAATAAATACTGTCCAAACTCATGTTTCAGAACTTGAAGGGAAAAAAATTTTCCCCCACGATCCTCGCTTGAAATTACAATGTTATTAAATTTTTGAAAAAATACAATCAAGAGCACTTAAATTTTTCGCAATCCGAGTTATAAATTTTTACTATTTTCGTGTAAAAGTTCCTTAATACCTTCGGTGAATTATGATTCGACTCCAAATACCAGAATTATTTTCAAATGAAGAAAATTCGACCGAAAAATAACGGAGAATAAAAAATTTGCCCCGAAACCTTGAAAACTATACCGATAAATTTCTCAAATTGTGCTGTCGACGATTAAAGTACATTTTTCTGTTTCAGGCGACGCCGCATCTCATTACGTTAAAGCTTGGAAGCTCTCCAGTCAAAACGATCCAGCTTTCGGATACCGCTTGGGAACATATTTCATAAAAGTTAAAAAATACGCCGAAGCTATTACCACTTGCCAAACGGTTTTCAAGAAGACACAAGATCATGGGAAATTACGAAAAGAGATTTACGAAAAAGCTATTTCTTTATTGCGGACTTGAGTCTATTATCGTAGAACCACCTACCATCTTCAATTTGCCATTTTATATACTCGATTCTAGACTGTGATTTTACTCGTGAAATCATTCAAATGCGATCAAAGATTCGGAGATTGGCTAAGAGTCGTTCGTATAAGACGATTCGAATCATCGGGATTGAACGATTTCAGAGTCCACCAGCTTCGAACCACCAGCTCCCATCAATTGGCCAATTTATATACGATTCGAGCCTGGGATGGAAAACTGAAAAGTGAAATTGAAACTGAAAACTGAAACTGAAAAATCCAAAACTATTAAAGTAAAGTGAAACCACGGATGGGCTAGATTCCTGAAACAAAAGATCTTCAAAATCCTCAAAATTCGGATCTTGGATCTGGATCTAAGATCCTTTTGAAAAGCAGGAATGGAAAACTGAAAACTGGAAATTGAAACTGAAAAAAATTATTGGTTTCAGTTTCATTTCTTTTTAATTACCTATCGCAAATGCCAATTCTTGTTTCCTTTCAACATCACGTCTGGTCAGGGATGGAAAAGTGAAAAAAGCGAAATAAAACTAAAACCGATAACACTGAAAACTGAAATGATTTTTCGAGACTGAAATGAAACTAAAACTTAAACTGAAAAATCCAGAACTGAAACTAAAATGCTCAAAACTGAAACCGAAATCCTTGAAACTGAAACTGAAAAATTAAAAGTGAAACCAGAGCTGGCAAAAAACAGTTTTTTTTGAAAAAAAAGAACGTTTTTTTTTATTTAAAACATGTTTTTAACAAACTTAAGGAAAATTTCAATGTTTTCTTTAATTTTTTCGTCAAAATATTGAAAAAACGAATGAAAATTAGATCAAAAAACTTTTTTTTTGCAATGTTTTAAACTAAAAAAAATCCGTTTTAAACGTTTTTTTTTGTTTAAAACGCGATCCTTCTTTTTTTTTGAGTGTTTTAAACATGACAGCTCTGAGTGAAACTGAAACTCCCAAAACTGAAAACCGAAACTGAAACTGAAATTCGTTCAGTTTTCCATCTCTGGTGAAAAGGATCTGGAGGATCTGGATCTTACATCCTTTTTTATCGGATTTCTTGAATTTTTAATACAAAAAAGTTCTTCAAGATCCAGATCCTTTCTTTGTATTACACCTAAATCGTGAAATAGGCAATTTTTTACCCAATTGATGAAATAGGCAAAAAAAGGAAAATTTCCTTGCCTATTTCATGAAATAGGCAAGAATTTTTCCCTTTTTTTCACGATTTAGGCAGCGGTATCAATTGAGTAGAAATGCCAGTTGTAATTAAATTTAATAACATAAAATGAGCTTAAAAATGCAAAAAACGAAAACAAAAGAAGCATTAAAAATTCACTCTACATTTAAAATGGGAAATA
>FIZU01059067.1:0-19477 GCA_900064475.1 Pseudococcus longispinus
CATCATAAAGACATATCAATATCAAAACATCGATACGAGTGAAACGAATTATTCATTTCACGGTAAATTGAAGGTCATCAACCCGTTAGGGCTGCCAACCTTGAAAATTTATCCCTAATGTTGGGGATTTTTGACTTTTTGGAAAAATTTTAAAGATCTTTCAAGGATTTCGCCTTTCGAGGATTTTTAAAGCATTTCTATGAATTTTTTAAAAATTCGAAATAACCTTTTCAAGGCAAAAACAGACACTTTTATCATATTTTCCGACAATTTTTGAAAAATTCATGGAAATGCTTTAAAAACCCTTAAAAATCCTTAAAAGGTGAAATCCTTAAAAAGTGAAATCCTTAAAAAATCCTTAAAATTTTTGATAGAAAAAAACGAAAAGAATAATTTTTCTAAAAAGTCAAAAATCCCCAACTTCAAGGATAAATTTTCAAGATTGGCAACCCTGATACAAAAATGTAATTATTCATCCAATTCCAATTTGAAATTAGCATTAAGTAGGTAGACTAACTTGAGAAATATATTTTTTTGGCATTAAGAACAGGAGCTGAAAGTTTTTCTCTTTTTCTAGAGTGCAAGACACAAACCTATACTAAAATTCGAGGAAAATTTTCAAGTATGAAATTTTAATTCAGGAGTCAAACAATCTATTTAGGTCTCAAACTCGGAATATTCACATTTGTCATGCTTTTTTGGGCGCAATAATGAAATGAATTTTTAAATGTAAGACCATAGCAGAAACAAGCAGGAGGGGGGGGGGAGCTCGAAGCTAAAATCACAAAATTGTATTTTCGGATGAAAAGTAGATTCCAGTGAGAAAAATTGATCGATTGATGAACACTTTTTTTTAGAAAAATCGCACTTTGAGCTGAAAAAATTTTATATGAGACCAAAATTCTCAGGTTTAGCTGCCTCCCTCTCCCATCTATAATTTCAACTTTGATTCGTTTTGGGGGAGAACCAAACTCGAAAATTGCAACTCGAAAGCTTGAAATTATTCGTCATTAAAATTAGAAAATATTTTTCAAAAAAAGAAATTTTTCTGAAGTTAAAAAAAATTCATTTGAGACTAAAATTTGCAATTTTAGCCCCACCCTCCTCTCCTACAATTTCAACTTCGATTCATTGAGGGGGGAGGGGGGAGAACTAACCTCGAAAATTGTAACTCGAAAGCTTGAAATTATTCGCCATTTAAATTAAGAAAATATTTTTCAGAAAAAGGGACTTCTAAAGAGTTGAAAAAATTTTATTTCAGACTATCCCAATTTTAGCCCCCCTCCCTCCTACCTACAATTTCAACCTCGATTCATGGGGGGAGGGAACTACCCCGAAAATTGTAACTCGAAAACTCGAAATTTTTATCAACTATTTAAAAAAATATTTGTCAGCAAAGGGACTTTTCTCCATCGACACCCCCCCCCCCCCGTACACCTGATTTCCACCAATTTTTTAAAGGTAAGATTATAGAGCGTAAAAAAATTATGGAAAAATTTTATGATTTTTTTCTGAAATTTTCTTAAGAGCCAATTTTTTGGACGAATGAAATCTCCAATGAAAAAAAGTATGGGAACCAAAATTGTAAATCATAAAATTTTCTTTCCTTTCGATGAAGATAATTTTTTTTGCAGAAAGCTTAGTTTTCGTAATAATCGCAGTGAATATTTGAAAATTGAACTTGTGTTCCCAATTAGCACTGTTCTCAGTGATGGATTTTGGCCTTCTTCAGAACGGGGAAGAGGGGGGGGGGGTCTAAGACTTCAACTTTGGTAGCTTTTCATTACGATTTAAAAAATTTTTTTTGACAATTTTACCAAATTTCCTCGAAAGATCGATAACATTTAGAAAATGTAATTAAAAATGTGCCAATTATTCAAGGGGAGAGACTAATGATAAAAAATGGAATAAAAGCGTTTAAAAGAAGTAAATTTATTAAATTGATTCCGAGCGAATCGTGAGCAGAAAATCTTGATATTTGCGTCATTTTCCAGATTTTGAAAAGTTTACCGACTTTACTCAAATTTTATCCACATTTTTCAACTTTTGTCCAATTTACACAACTTTCCCAAGTTTTCGATTTTTTTTGAAATATCGGAGTCTGATGCCCCCATCGCCAAAATTTTTCCTAAAATTTGAGTAAAAAAATCCCAGCACAGCATTACTTACCCTTTTAATATAAATTTTTTTCAATTACCTAGATACGAACAAATGTGTGCATAATTAAATTTTCAAGCAGGACAAATCAAAATTTGCATCTAGAATTTTCTAACTCCCAATGAGATTGACTTTCACTCCATTTTCTGTTCCCTTTATTTTTCCGACATACTGTGAAAAATTTTCCATATTTTACTGAGAAAATTCATCATTTTTTTTCAAATTTTCCACTTCGAATTCATTTCTTTCGATTATAAATGCGATTTTGATAGGGAGAAAAATTCCCATTCTACCCTTTTATTCAATCTACCCCCCCCTTCCCTCGCCAATTCAAACTTGTTTCAACTACATACCACATTTCGAATAGTTCAAAAAAATTATTTATTTTCAAAAAAACGAGGCAAATGGTCAAAATACCAAAAAAGTTCTGCTTCAAGCGTACCAACATTTTCGACAAAATTAAAAATTTTTTCAATCGTGTATTAATTTTTTTTAAATTAGTTTTACGATACTTGACCGGGTTCTTGAAAGCTTTCAAAATGCCAAAAAATTGGCCACTTGTCGTAAAACAAAACTTGTTCTGTTTAAAACACATACCTCATAAAACTACTAAAAAAATTTAAATATCGTCGAAATTAGTATTCGTCTTTTAAACCGATACAAAAATACGATCCATCGCAGTCGAATAAAATTTAGATAAGATAATTGAATTTCCTCACTAATATTTCAATTCTCCTCACTCCTCCCCTGATAAATTTCCAAACCCTCAACAATTTATCGAAACTCACACCCGAAAAAAATTTGTAACAGCGGTTCGTTAAAAACAAATTAATTTTCACCGGTTCGTTTCACTTCCACCGAGGCACACAAAAAAACCAAGCAGATCTTATTTACACGATGGCGCTTTTTTCTTTTCAACGTGTGTGTTCTTTTCAACTTAATTTCAACATTCTTTTTTTCTCGTTCGCAGATTAATTATTCGCCTTCTAATATCAACACCCTGTACTCGAACGTAAAAAAAAAAATCATATTAAGATATAACGTTAGGTACCTTAAATTCGGCGGATTTTTTTCTACTCGACGTTCAACGCAGTTCACAAATTAAAGCTAAAAATAAGCTAGTATTTTAATTAAAAAATTTACACTTTTTTCTTGCTACGGTTCTCCGGAAGATGAATAATTTTAATTTAACCCTTGTAATAATTAACCTTTCCCCCTTTTTTTTCGGTTCTTTCGTATTACCATATCGTCTTAGAAAAAAAGAAAAACCCACCCCTTAATCTTATAACCAAAGCATTCGGTCCTGTAAGTCGTAAATTTATTATCCATCGCGTCAAAAGTATACGAGTACAGAGGCGAAAAAAACCCAGCAATTATACTTCGCAGTAGGTTTTTTTTTCCTGAGGTATTTAAAATTACCATATTCCGACTTTTTCGCGCAATTTACGAAAGTCGACTCGAGCTGGCGCAATATGTCGTTTAATTACGGGTTATTCGACAGAGTGAGACACCGATCGGCATCTCGATCAGTATGGAAAGCTCGCATCTAGTATTTGGGAAAAGTACTCGAGTACCTAGCAGTACGTATTTATAAATTATGCAATTTTATAGCGCAAACTCATCGTTTTTATGGACTATTCGTCTCAATTTATATCCTCGGCGCACGCGTCTTTCTCGTATATATCTTAGAATAAGCGACCGCATCCCTTGGGTCGTATTATTCATTTCTAAAAAGAAAAAATAAATTATCTGTTTTACTTTCTTTTATTTTTTCTCTCGTTTCATTTTTTTTTTTTCGCTCGTTTTGGGCGTTCTTATTTATATATGTATTTTAACGACTAACACTTATATGCGGTTTTATATACTTATGTACTTTCTTACGTGTGGTATTGGTACGTGCCATAGGTTATATGCGAACGGTAATTTTGCAAACAAGATTTATTATCTGCTTGTTCAAACGTTAGCTACGCCAGTCTACGTATTTCTTCTCGACATTGTATCTCTGTGTATAAGGGTGCATAATACGAGCCTCAAAGTAATAAGTAATTTTACCTACGCGAATCTCTCGTCTGGTAGCATTGGAAAAAACACATCTTACAACATAATCGAGAGTGATTCGATTCGAACCCATAGTAGAAATTCGTTATCAAAAAACGACGTCTTACACTCGACTCTGATTTATGCTAATGCTCCGACTAATCGCGAAATTGTTCGGCTTTTTAAATCGTCATAAATAAAGATAGACGCCACGAAACTGAAGCAGACTACCTATGCTGTTTTTTCGGCTCGCGTATATAGGCAAGAAGTACGTAGATAAGTCGTAGATGAGGTAATATGGTGGAAAAAAGAGCAAGGCAGCGGGCATGGGCACTTTTTAATCGTATACAATCTACCACTTTAATAGATGTCGTAAAATTACAACGTTTCATTTTAAAATCGCATAACACAGTAATAAATATGGTTGCGCGGAAGATTGTAAAAGGTGTTTTTAGCCAGCATAAGCCAAAAGATGTTCTAGCTTCTTTGATGATAATAGGTAGTTAGTAGTGTGAGAGTTGTATACGCAGATACGTACTATAAAGTGTTCGAGTGCAGGTATGGCCAAGTAAAGGGATGAGGGGAATGGGTAGAAGATAGGGTTAGCATATAGTAGTACAGAACGTATACTGTAGAACGGTTCCGATACTAGTTTACCAGAGAGCCGATGTATCAACCGGTAAGATAATTAAAAATAAATTTCAATTTCGATTAGATTATAAGAGAGGACTACAAGGAAAACTAATTTGAGGTTGTTTGGAATATCGGTAGAGGTAATTATGGACTACGGGCTCGTATATAGTATACCGCGCGCGTATTTATAACCAAAGGAACAATATAGAATAGTGAGGTGCATTTTTTTTTTTTATTTTATCGATGTATGTACGTGTGTGTAGAGTATGTACATGCGGATCTTTAACACGTTACGGATTACCATACGTGGAGCTGGAGATACCGAGTACGTAATTAAAGTCATAGCGTATAACTTAATGTGTACCTTATTTCTAACTATTTTTTTCCACGCTTTTAAGCTATATAACAGCATCTGAATTGGGAATTATTCGACGATGGGTATGCCCAAGTTTTTCCAAGTCGAGTTGGTTTACGGTGAATGGAACTTATTTAATATCCTGCCTATCTAATTTAGAGCGGAATTGGAGTGAAAGTACATGTAGCTGCGGATTGTTTCTATTGGAGGAAGAAAATGAAGTAGACGGTGCTTCAAGAAGTCTAACGAAATTTCCAAATCAAAATTCAGCACTTTTGTAGGCATTTTTCAGAATTTTGTAACATCCGCAGCAGGATGTTTTTCAAGTTGACGAGCTACCCCTCCCCTCTCCCCCCATGAAATACCTATTTTCCACCTTTCTTCCGGTCCCACCCAAAATGGAATGACTTGGTTAAATAGCTGTCTTCAAAAAGATAAACTGAAAATAAAGAGTTTTTAATGAATTTTGAACAAGAAATGAACCACATTCCTCACTTTTAGTCCAGTAAAATTAGACCAAAAAAATGGTGCAAATTGCATTTTGGGTTATCAAAAATTTTTTCGTTTTAAAATGTTCCTTTCGACGTCCTGATTAACCACTAAAAAATTCCCGAACCTCACCCCTCGGGAAGTCCCCAATTGTGGACTCAAAGAGACCCCTTCGCGTTTTTCTCCCGTAACTCTGTAAATATGCGTGAAAATGAAAAAATGGACATGACTAAAATTGAAGTATATAAAATTTACAACAAAAAATGTTATATTCATTTTTTTCCAAAAGTGAAAAGGGTGGCGCAAAAACACGCGTCAAAATATACAGGGGAAAAAACTTAAAATACGAAGCTGATTTTTTTGCAAAAGAAAGATCTCGACGAGTACATAAAACTAAAATTATAGCGAAGGGTCAATTTTGATTTCTGCGGCTCCAAATTTAGAAAAGAGAGCTAAAAAAATTGAGATATAAAAAATTTGGGGAAATTTTTTTTTTTTTCAAATTGTATTTCAAATGTAAATCCAAAATATGAACCTTTTTGATCCCATAGGGCCAGATTTATGTTTCAAAAATCAAATTTTTGAAATTTTTGCACCCTCCCCTCCCCCAACATATTAAAATAACCCGATTTCAACCACAATATTTTTCGTCTTAGCTCTTACTACCTAGGCAAAATTTGAATCATTTTGTTTGTTTGAAAAATTTTATCACACCTTTCTTCCAATTTCTATCAATTTTCTTTTGATTTTACTGATTTTTTGAAAAAAATGTCCTTCCTGCTTCAAGTCTTTTGCTAAAATGACTAGAAGTAGCCTCCATTAATATGACAAAATTACAAGTATTTTTCAAAATTCATTTGGAACTTTTTTTTCAACTCTTTTATTGATTTCTTTTTAGCTTGAAAATCACAAATAGTAACCTAATGAAAAAAGTAACCAGTTGTGATGCCTATTACTGCCCAAGAAGGTGGTAGGGAGGGGTGAGGTAGCGATCTAAAAATGTTATCATGATGGTTTTAAAAATCAACTTCCACCAATTAGTTTCAAAGTTTGTATTGAGGGCCGAATCATCCCTATTTACGCGCACATATGCTCTTTCCACAAATGGTTTTTTTCAAAATGTCGATTTTAACCCATTCTCTACACTCAATTGAGATCAGAGGGCACAATAATCCAAAAAACCTAATTCAGCGTCCTCAAATATGTAGATTTTAACATTAGGTACCTGTTGAGGCGTAGTGAAAAAAACACACCTCGGATTTTCACCAAATTCAAGGGGGTGGTATATTTTGAGTTGGAGATGCACCATGGAAAATTTTAGACCCCTAACTCAAAGGGGGACGGAGTTAAGGGTGTTTGTAACGCCAGTGGGATAATTTTTGAAAAAAAACACAGTTTTTTGCCACTTTTGGGTAGTGCCACCTGCCTGGTACCCCGGTTACCCCTCCCCCATCCCCCCACAAAATGCAATTTGAGTTTCTATACCTTCCTAGTCCATTGACCTCGAAATTGGATACCATTTATTGCCCTCTACCAATGAGTTGAAAAATTAAAGATCGCTGAAAAATCGAGATTTTTGAATTACAAAAAAATTAAATACCCTCCGCTTCGTACCAAAACGGATCCTAAGGGGCCTCTTTTGATATAGAAAAATTATTTCGATTAAAAAAGTTGAAAATTTTTCATTGCAGTCTTGCCAACTTTCGATTTTTGCAAAAATAAATTTTTAACATGAAAAATTTAGAAAATTTTGATTTCTTATAAATATTGACAGTTGGCAAGACTGCAATGAAAATTTTTCAACTTTTTTAATCGAATCGAGGTACCAGGTAAGTGGCACTACCCACAAGTGGCGAAAAACGGTTTTTTTTTCAAAAGTGACCCCACTTTAAGTACCCCCAGCTCCGTTCGCCTTTGAGCTAGGGATCTAAAATTTTCTATGGTGCATCACAAACTCGAAATGAACCACCCCCTTGAATTTGGTCAAAATCCGAAGCACGTTCCTTTCTGTCAATCTACTCCAATACCTATTGGTTGAATTTTTCGAAATTTTGGATTTTATCTTCTCGTTCAAAGTAGGTATTCCGGTTCAGAGAATGAAATGGCAAAAAAATTGAAATCAGAGTCCTAATTTATCTTGAACTTGCGAAAGATTTTCTCTTTTAGTTTTTTTGAAAATCATATGCTACGAGCAGTGCTGTCAATTATTATCGATTAATCGACTATTTTTTTCAAATAATCGGGACAAAATCAAGTCGATTCGTCGACCTAATCAACTTACTCGCCCTCCCCATCCTCTATCCCTCATAAATTATGCCTTAGCTGAATATGAAAAAAATCACAATTGGATGAGAATTTTACTTGAATTTTTCGCTATTTTAGAGCGTGTGATTTGAATAAAATTTCACTACCATATCAACGAGAAGAACTTCATCACCAATGCTCTCTCCCTTCAATCGTTTTTTTTTTAGAATAAATTCGATCTTCTCTACAGTATTCGAAACAATCACCGATCCGAATTCTAAATCGAATACGAATAAAATACCAACCCCCGCAACAAAAATAACATTCCCACAGCTCACAAATCCCACACTATATGCATTCTTTCAATGACCAGATTAGGTTCCCATTTCAACAGTTGGATCAGACCGCTAATAACGCTGACTTAAAGGATACTAACCTAGTCGTCGACGGTGGTATAAAACCACCCCGAACCGCGTACCCACACGAAGCTGAAAGGGGAAAAACGCAGCATCGCAAAACATCGTAACGAAACGTCCGAAATGAAGGGGTTAACTCTCATCACGCCTCCGCAGCAGATGGAAGTTTTATACACACTACGAATGAATTAAATCGTACAACCTCGCGAAACCCCGACTCGCTGACCAAAGTCCACAACGCTCGGAGATGCGAGCTTTTCTCGTCACAATATCCTACGGATTTGAACATTTAATTAAAACACCTAATACTAGCTAAAGCTATCGTATATACCATCTCGAGCTATGGGCTCGTTCTCAAGAAGGAAACATCCGCAAACAATTGTATTTGTTTTCGGCGCTGCGTATATTATTAATACGGTCCGGTATATAAGAAAATTATTCGCTAAAATCGAATTGATAAGGAACGATACCCTTAGAAAAATAAACCTCTACCGATATAACCTATAAAACGCTCATCCCAGTCGTAAACAAGTAATCCCGGCAATCGTAACATTATACATCGAATTCGTTTAGCTTTAAACTAAATCCTCTAGACACACTCGAAATCGATCTTATCACACGCTAGTACCACGATAACGACATCGTTACATCAGCGCCAATATCTTTTTACCGTAGAAATGGATTTTACGTTGGAAAAATCATACACGTCATAAGGCCTTTAATGCACTCAACTAGGTAACAAAACGCGCGCCCACCGACGCCCGATGTAATCGCCGACGACTGAGAAAAAAAATAAATAAATCCCCGCTCCTCTTTGCCCCATCATCAACACCGCCTTCCAATGCATTCGTACCATAGCCTTCCTACTTGGTAGTTTATTTGTACAATGCAATACAAACAAACACCCGAATAAAAAATCGTACTCGCGAAATATGATTATTACGAAAAAACGCAGAAAAAATTACCATTTTTGTTATGAAAAATATTGCATCGTCGAGAGCAAACAATACACGCCAAATTTACTACGACCGGTTCGCGTTCTATCTTATAATGACCATATCAAAAGACACTTTGTGAATAGTCTAATTGCAATGTACGATCGCGAATATCGTGATTTAAGAGTACGTAAATTAGGTATTTTTTTTATCGTATTTACATTACGTATCGTAGGGTTGGTCGATGCGATCGATGAAAATGTTAAAATCCGGTTACCCAACGATTTATGTAGTAATATCATCGTTGCCGGCAGTATTGTCACTTGGAGTGTCGTTTTATGTGGATTTTATGTACGAACATGAATGTTGTAGTGATCATAAACAATAATATCTTCTCGTAAGAAAGAAGCCACCTACGGTAGGTAAGCCATATTCCTTGAGAATGGTTTTAATTTTACGAGTCCAAACATGAATTTTTTTTCTTCGGATTGCATGTACCCTGCGACGTGAAAAATAATTATCGTAGTGTCCTACATATTTATTGGAAAGTTTGAGGAAATTAGTTTGAATTCCTATGCATAAAAATGATTTCCGATAAAGTACCTACTCAAATTAAGTCATCTTTAAATTTTTTCACAAATTGTTTTATTTTTTGAAGTCACCTAGTTATTTTAAAATACCACAGTGAGCGAGAAATACGACCAATGTTATTTACATTTCACAGGGGAAGCGAAAAACTGCAGCGAATTGTTGGATAGTTTTGAAAGGGTGAAAAAAATGAACCTCGAAAAAACAGCACCTACTTACTTGGCTAGACCCCTTTCGCCTTTTTTTTGTTAATTTTTATGAACCTGCTCAAAACAAACCGAATAAATGATGATTGGAAATAATTTGAAGGATTATGTATAGGTAGCTCAAAATTGTAGATATTAGAATCTTAAATTCAATTCTATCAAAATTTCATGTTTTCAATTTTTTTCATTTTGTAATAGCGATAAAGCTTCCGTAAATGTAAAGACAAGTACTGTTTTCTTGCTTTCTCCCCCTCTCCCCCTTTTCTTCAATTTCATAATCAAAAGTATCATGACATCCCTTCTCAACACAATTTTTTAAAAAGTTGACATTCCTAAAGAAAACCAGTTTCAAACCAATTTTTTTAAAATTACGCAAGGACGAAACTTATTAAAAAAATTTCAAAAATCATAAACAAAATATTGAAAAGTTGAAAAAAAATACGAAAAAATGAACAAAAAGGTTAAAAAATGTAACAAAAAAATGGACAAATGAACTAAATCCACTCTTCAAGCGAACATATTGGTACTTGAGATGCCTCCCCAAAATTTATCAGTTTTCAAAAATTTAACAAAATATTAAAAAGTTGAAAAAAGTAAAATATTGAAAAGTTGAAAAAAAAACTCGGCGAAAATAATTTCTGAAGATTTTTAATATAATGAGAATCATTTTTTAAATGATGATCATTTGATCAGAATCTTGAAGTGGCGATGATTTTATGAGGATCATTAGATGATGATGATTTCATGAGAATCTGAAGATGGCGATGATTCGATGAGAATCAACATGGTGATGATTTGATGGGGATCTTAAAATGGCGATGATTTGATGAGGATCATTAAATAACGATGATTTCATGAGAATCTCAAGATGGTGATGATTCGATGAGAATTTTAAGATGACGATTATTTGATAAGAATCTTAAAATGGTGATGATTTGATGAAGATCATAAGATGTCCATGATTTGATGAAGATCATAAGATGTCCATGATTTGATGAGGATCATTAGATGGTGATGATTTCATGAGAATCTCAAGATGGCATGGCGATGATTAGATGAGAATTTTAAGATGACGATGATTTCATGAGAATCAACATGATGATGATTTGATGGGGATCTTAAAATGGCGATGATTTGATGAGGATCATTAGATGACGAGAATGATTTCATGAGAATCCCAATATGGCGATGATTCGATGAGAATTTTAAGATGACAATTATTTGATTGATAAGAATCTTAAAATGGCAATGATATAATGAGGATTTTAAAATGGCGATGATTAGATGATAATCTGAAGATGATGATGGTTTCATGAGAATCTTAAAATGGCGATGATTTGATGAGGATTTTAAGATGGCGATGACGGATGATTTGACGAGAATCTTAAGATGGTAATCGTAAGGGAAGAGAGGGACCAAGCACAAAATTTTTCATTAAAATTGCCAATTTTTTCCAATTATGAAAATGTAACTTCGATTTAGGTACTCTCAATAGTGACTGAAGTTTTATGGTTAGAAGAAGAGATAGACATATCTAAAAATTGTGAGGCTATAAGATCAAAAGTGAAAGCCTTTTTGATATCCCACGAATTCAAATCTTGAGTGGGGTTCAGAGGTTGGAATAAAACGAGGCCAGGTCCAAAGCGAAAAAGGCAAGGAACAGCTACCCCCAATATTTGAAAATTTTCGATTTAGGTCGCAAATTCTAAGTTCGAGCTAGAAAAATTGCAATTCACCCCAAAAAAATTTAGATTTTTGAGCTAAAATTTGTGTTATCTAAATCGAGAAATTGTGATAATTTCATCTAGGTATTTAAATAATTTCAATTGGCCAAAATTTAATTTCCAAGTGAGGAAAATCTTTACCAAGAACTATTTTTCCGTACTTTCAACCAGTGAAGTATTCGATGGAAATGTCCAAGGAGTCCGCACTGTAGACCCCCCTTCCCCACCCTATCCATTGAAATGTTGTAAAAAATGGATGAAATTTCAATTTGGGATGCATTTTTCTACAAAAACTTTTGCCTTCTGTTCGCTCATGCTCAAAAATAAAATAAATTTCCTTCTTTCGACAAAATAATAAATATTTTTTTAAATTTTACATAAAATCAATTCTGTTGTCAACCCCTCCCTCCCCCCTGGTACTCAGTTTTCTAAGGACATCCCGTTCCGACTAAAATACTAATTTCAAGTCGGAAAATTACGATAACTAAATAGTAAAATCATACTCTGCAGAAAATTAATAATACCCTACATCTACTTATCTCCATTTTTTTGAGTTGTAGGGTCGGATAATTTTTCAAAAACGGGCCAGAAAATTCAGAAATTTCGTTTTTTCCTATATTCCACCTTCAATAGATCACTAATTGAGGCCAAAGGTTTCATGAAAAAATCTAATAACTAGATATTTGGAGATTAAAAGCCAAAAATTTACCTTTTCGAATTGCGAAACTGGAATAAGTAAATTGTATAAGTTTGTTTTTTCTCAGCTGTCCCTCCCAATGATCGAAGATATAAATAATACCCTACTACCCTTCTCCTCTGACCACCTTCATGTCGTAAACCTGACATAACAAAGAGATAATAATGACATAAGCTCATCAATTTCCAATAAATTTTCCTAATTAAACCACGACCGATCACCATTGATAAAAAAAATCACTGCTCGAACAAATACGAGCACGGCCGAACAATTCGAACGTCTGAAGAGAGTCGTTAACCTACTACTGTCTACTGGCATTCATTGAAGGAAAAAAAGCATCCCATATACGAACAAAAGCGCTAGCTAATTGAAAAATTAAACCCGTTGAATAAACTGCAACGGACCGAGCGTACTAAAACCACCTGAGGGACCACATCTCGTAAACCAAACAAATTAACCACGGAATCGCGCCAAAGGGGCATGAAGAAGGGAAAGGGAATAGTCATTAAATCATCCACGCGACCCATATATCGACTGCGAGCCCGAACGCGGAATTTTTTCCCCAAAAATCTCGCACCACATAAATATCCTTCGATTCCGAATTCGTCCTAATTTCGGCCGAGTTACGAACTAAATTTCGATTTTAGCGCGATAATGTTCGGACATTTGAGAATTTATGGCCGGAACACGACGCGAATGTTTATGGTCGCAACGAAGAAAAGGCGCATCCATTCATCAATGGGAGATGTCGTGGGTCAAGTCGTTCACGAACCTTCACGTTTTCGCTAAGTTGGTTTGTACGAGTACGTAGGTACGATCGTCTCTCGGTCTAAGAAGAGAAGCCGGTCTGTTGTCGACAATTAATAGGGAATAGGGCAAGGTGAGCGTTGGTTCTACGTTTGGTGGACTTTTTCGTTCCCTCTTCTCCATCCATATCCATAGAATAGTGTTTCGCGTAGGTATAGCCGGCCGCAGCCGCAGACATACGTTTAGTACCTTACCTATGCGAAGAGGAATGGAAAAATAAAACGGTGAATGCGCGTCCGCGTTCGCGTACGCGCGGGCGCCGATAGCTAAAATTATGGTACATGTTTCTCGTTCACGATGCGATGCCGATGCCCGCGTACACCTATAAACCACCACCGTGGCTGCTGATCACGAATCGTCAGTTACACGTGCCCTGAATTTTACTGGTTCAAAACCGAAAATGCATCTTCATCGTTTAGTTTGCCGGGATAAATAGTCTTCCAGACTGCCTTGCCGACGGCACGTTCATTCGACCAACGTGCCTCTTTCTCGGGTCTCTGTCTCGCTCACTCCGTCGGTCCTCTTACACTCTTTCTCTGCGTGTTACACAGTCAAACTACGTGACTTAACTGGATATGACGTCATTGCAACCCTCACGGTCACGGTTAATATGCAAACCTTAGGTTATAGTATTTTCTTTTTCATTTATTTAGGGCATCGTACTCCGTGTACTGGCGTACTTTCGTCTTCGGCGACGACTTTTTTCCTCATAGTTTCTTCGGACACTACCTACTGGCTTCCAATATCAGTTCTTTGCATAAGCATATTTCGTCGGTAAATGAAGAATTCCATAATCGTCGTCAAAATGATTCCGTTGTATTTGATCAAATCATTCGAATCACCCTTGAAGTTGATGAACGACTCGTATTCGAACTTTGATCAAATTGTTCACGAATGATTTTCTCGTTCATGATAGGACTTGAGAGTCGTTCACGAACCAGTACTACAAGAGCGGAGCGGGAACGAGAGCGAAAAGCGAAAAGAGCGCCAAAAAATCAAGTGAGCGGAGCCGTAAAACTTGTGAGAGCACGCTGGAGCTCTCAAGGAGGAAGCCGGCTCCCTGAGAGCGGAAGCTGAGCAAGAGCGGAACGTCAACTAAAATTTTCAACGCTCTTCGCTCCCTGATTTTTTTTGTAGTGTATTTGCGACAACCATATTTTGGGGTTTTTTGATTTATAGTTGTAATAAACCTTCTCTTCTTTTTAAAGATTTAAACACAGCTTAAATTGAATGTGTGAATACTGAAAATGTGATCATGATTTTATGACATTTGACATTTCTCATTTTCAATAAGTGAAAAATGATAAAATTAAAATCAAAAATGTAAAAAAAATGTTTAAATGGATAGAGATAGACACAGCAAAGAATACTGAAGCAAAAGCACCTCTTAATCTATTGAAATTTTAATCATTTTTTTTTCTTTAAAATTAGACAATAAGTAAAATTTAAAGAGCCGGGAGCGAGAGCTGAGCGACAATAATAAAGAGTGGGAGCGGAGCAGGAGCGGAGCCGGTGGAGCGCTAAATTGAAGAAGAAGCGCTCGGTGAGCGGAGCGGTGGTCAAATTTCAAAGAGCGAGCGGGAGCGGAGCGCAAAAATCTCCGCTCTTGCAGCACTGTTTTCAGTTCACTTTGCCTCGATTTTCATTTTTTCATAATTTTTATATTGTTGACTTTCAACTTTCGGCTTCATTGTTTATTTCCTCGTATGAAAATCAGAGCAAATAAAAATAAATTTGTAATTTTTGAAGTGATCTAGATCTTGATCTTTGAAAGCCAAAAACGATCATAAATCACCAACAAAATTGTTCCCACAAAATTAATTTGAGATCACCATAAGATCATGATCTTGGTGATCTTGACACTTCATTATCTACAAATGATTCATTTTCGATCACATCATTCAAAGATGACTCATGTCTGATCAAATCGTCTACCAGGATGTCTACCAAATCACAAAAATGAAGATTTTTGTTTTTTTCGTTTTTTTTCATGCCATAAAAAAAATTCATGGTTATTAGCAACACTTCTTCCTCTCCAACATTCATTTTGTGCACTTTTTGGACAATTTTCTGAATTTTGTATAAAAAGAGAGGGAGTAGCCAAAAACACAAAAAAAACGCTGCAATAAAATTATTTGATACTTGATAGATAATCGAAAGATGCACAAGCATACCCAAAAATCAGCGCACTACAGTAATCAGAAGCGGCGTGGGAGAGAAACCACTTATTTAGTCATTTTTTGATCTTGGAAACCCTCGAATCGAGATGCCCCTCAACGGCCTCAAGTCAACCCATCCAAATTGAGTTAAAAGGTGGCTTTTAGCATGTAGATTTGGTGTGTGCCCTAGAAGTGCCTTTCAGGGATTTCCACTTTCCAGTCACCATACATCCTAAAAAACTACATTTTACGAGGACCAGGGTTCCCTCGGATCCAGGCAAAAAAGGATCCGGGTCACGGATCACAAATCACACCATATTTTCCAGTGGATCACGGATCACGGATCCAAGACCCAGGATCCGTAATCCGGATCCTTTTTTTCGGATCACGGATCCTTTAAAATTTTATTGCTTTTTTCATAAGAAAATTACTGTAAAGTGTGATGCTGATGGCTTCAATTATTTTTTTCTCGGCAAAAAGTGAGGAATGAATGAAAACGAAGCTGAATATTTATTTTTGGACTTCGAGCAATTGAATTTTACGTTACAATTGATTTTTTTTGGATCCGCGAAATACGGATCCCTTTTAAAGGGATCCGGATCACGAATGACGGATCACGGATCATTGTATTATGAAGAGTGGACCCGGATCACGGATCACGAATCCACAGAAAACAGGATCCGGATCGAGCGAAAGGTGGCACATGCGGATATGGGTTGCAGAAACCAAAAAGTGAGACATGCACCCTATTTTGCTACTACTTTTGGTGCGCGTTCGCACCATAGTAAAAATGTAGTGGCACTCACCACTCTTTGCTGCCACTGCACCTTTGACTATGGTCTAAGACTGACATGCCATTCAATCAGATCGATTACAAAGGATTCACTGACTCGATCCTGACGTGCTTGATCGTTCATAAACAATCGACTCATTTTCAATGAAACAATTTCCACGATTCGAATCTCAAAAAGCAAACACTCTAAATCGAACTAGACCTTCTCTTCCAAAGCTACACGTTAGAAAAACTCTTCTGCTACGAATATAACCCTCGATATCTCCTGGTAATCGGCTGATTCGCGACTCAAGACTCACGCCAACTGGTATTCGTGTGAAGAAGAATACCTACAACACTTCTTATAGACTCACATCGACGATAATTTCCGCAAATACGTAAAATCGTCAACGAATATCTCTAATCTTTATCGTCTGATGGTGGTACAAGCCGAGAAGCTCGATGCAATTATCCACCAGATGGAATTCAATTACACCTGTACAAGACAACGAGTTTTCGCTATCGATTACAATATCTCTCCAGTCTTGTAAATCGCTCCGGGTAATCTCGTTCGGCCTTTTCATTTACGCCACAACCTGGCGACTGTTTTTAATTTCGCCATCGCCATCGTATTGTTATACCCAATACGTTTCCATAGCCGAAGCATGCAGTACTCCACCTGAGGCCTATATCCGACTCCGAGTGCGAGATGGCAACGGAATCTCGCCGATGCTGGCCGTTAATGACCAAGCGATGACACGGCCTCCGCGTGCGGCATCTCGACTCAACACTATTTATATACATAACGTAGGTATATACGAGTCTCGAAAGCACGCCTGCGTTTTGGAAACGTTGTTAAATTACAACAAAGATACCAGCGACCAGCGACATGCACACGAACGAACGTCTTCTAAAGAAAATAAATGATTTTTAAAGTCGTTGAAATAGCCTTCGTCCTACATTGTAGCCGTTTCCGGATTATATGTCTATCTTGTTAATAGAATTGAAAATATACTGTATAAATACACATACGTAGGTACTTACGTTTGTGTACCATACCAGCAAAGAGCTGTATACTCATCTAGAAGCACACATTTAGTAGGTATGCTCGTAGATATAAGTTCAACTGGAAACGTTCAATTGTGAGACAACGTTGGCTTCGCGAATTGTTACATTGGCCTAATCAACGTCTTCCTTGTTAGTCGTTTTATTCATCTTAAATACGAGCATTTAAAGTCCATCTTCACGACTTAAATACTGTATTTCGAACAATTACAATATATAGATATATTTTTATTCCGCAATCTAGCCGAGTGCTTTGAACTTGTTTTGCTCCTACGGTACAACAAACGCACCGACCGAAGACCGAACGCTTATAATCAAATTTTTACCAATAAATTGTAAACACAGAGACGCGCATCCAGACAAGGTCGTCGGCAACAGCGCAAAAAAACCTTCGGGGTAGAAATGTCCGTAATTACCGGCCTCCTCGCAGTATGTACAAATAAATAATGCCGCGTGTATTTTCTCGTATAGTATATAGTATATACATATACGTACGTATTATTTTATATGTGCGAGGTTTTTAATTGAAAAGAGAAAAAAAAATGCAAGGTATATCTTTTTTATCACACTTACCGAGCGTTTACTGACGTCGAATGGCTAACTTCCGAGTCCAACGGTTTTCTGCAAAAAATACGCGTACAATTCAGATTTACCATTAGTTCGATAATAAGTATATTTTATTTTAAATATCGACTTTAAATGGTACGTATTATTAGTATGAGATGGTATATTGCGCTGTGTAAAATAGATAAGGTAAGGCGACGCGAGCTAAAATTTATGATCGTTTTATGCAATTTTAATAAAATTTTATTTCAGTTTTTCGCAATCTTGATTTTATTATTTTAAAAAATGTACTGAATTAGGTTGTTGGGTTCCCAATCATTTTATAAACTACTAATCACGTGCCTAGATAATTTATTAAATAGAGAACAAATAGTAGGTAGGTATTTAATAAAAAATTACTTAAATCTTTCGTCTCACCCCTTATTTTCCTTCCCTTCCCCTTCTTTTTCCATTCTAAACTTGAACTATTGAAATTTTTAATATTAGTTCTTCATCAGTCATCAATAAAGGTTTGAATTTTAAGAAATTGCACATTCCACTAAATGGTGAAGAAAAAGTGAATATTTCAAAAGATGTGTACGATTCATAAAATTTTCTGATGAATGAGTCCAATTTCAATTTGCATATTTCGACCCAAAATGCATATTTTAGCACTGAAAAGAGCATATTTCAGCTTATTTCGACATGCTTTCGCTTTTTTTCTCGCATATTTTGAGGTTTTGCCAAAATCAGATCAAAGTAATTGATTTCTGGCCATTTTTTTCCTGTCAAAGTTGCAAAACTGTAAAAAAAAATCCACCAAAAATGTTCAAATTTGATTAAAGATTGTTTTTTGATTATTGCAGCTTGATTTTTTATTTCATTTCAACTCTTTATTGTTTAGATTTTTCGGTACAAAAAATCCTTTCCATTGATACTCATATTGATTTTTAGCATAGGATAAGGATATGCCTTTATCAATGAGTAAAACCGCGAAAAACGACCGACCACATGCTTTCGACGACATGCTTTCGACCCCTGACTTTTAGACATTTTATCAGACTTTTTTGGACTTGGAAAATTTTTCAGATTTCCATTGACTTTTTGGACTTTGAAAAAATTTAGAATTCACTCTAATTTTTATATATTTTCTCTGGCTTTTTTGAACTTGGAAAATTTTAGAAATTGGGTAATTACCCGACATTTTGTTAGGCAGATTTCTCGGACTAGGAAAGTTTCAGAAATTGACTTTTAAACATTTTGTCAAACTTTTTTGGACTTGGAAAATTTTTGAGAACTCAAAATAATTTTTTTATTTGGAAAATTTCAACTTGATGGACTTGAGAAATTTCAAGGAAGTTCAAATCAGACATTTTGTTAGACAAATAATTTAGATTTTTTTGAACTTAGAAATTGAATTTTAGACATTTTGTCAGACTTTTTCGGGCTTGGAAAAGTTTTCAGTTTTCCAAAAATGGCAGGGATTTTTTGTTAAACTTTTGAAAACTTTTGAATTTTAAAAAGACATATCCATGTACTAATATGTCCGCTTGAAGAGTGGATCCATCTCCTTTTTTTTTGGTGTTGGAAAATTTCAGAGTTGTCAGACAAACACTTCAGACTTTTTGAGCTAAAAAAATTTAGATTTTC
>FIZU01059075.1:0-16591 GCA_900064475.1 Pseudococcus longispinus
CAAAAGAGAAATTTACGCTTTTGAGCGGCCCCAATCTCAACTTGGATAGACTATAGTTTAACGCGCTGTACTACGAGCCGTAGTACAGAACACATTACCCCCACTTAGCTCAGTGTTGCCACCAGGGAAATGGGCTATAAGCTCCCATCACAATCATTTAGGAAATTGGCAATTTCTTGACGGAAATTATGAAATAAGTAGGGAGAAATGAAAAACCATGCTCATTTATTTTTTAAAGACCGAATATACCTAGTAAAGAAGAACACCTCTAGAGAAAAATCCAAAGCTTTTCTGAAAAAAAAGAAAAGTATCACACACACATAAAAAATAACTATACGCAAACACACCAAACTGAATTCGCAAATAACTGAACCAATCACTGCAACGAAAACTAAACATCGACAAAACTCAAACGAACGTAATAAAACACGTCGACCCTAAATTGATACCCACATTACCAAGACCAAGATTTGTTTCACACCCTTGTCTTCGCAGCTCATCTCACAGATATGATAAAAAAATCACCAATTTTTTTCCTCCACACTCTCCAAGTCTTGGTACATGCACCTTATATCAAGCTATCACAACGAATCTCGCACAGTTAAAGTTCGCTTCCGATGACGTGTTTTATGGTCAAATTAAACTACTTATAGCATACGAATCGTGTTTGCTGGCTGGTTTTCGGTGATATTTCCACGCATGCCGAGACACGTGTCAGTTTTACGTGAGTAAAGGATACCCTTCGCCTTCTGGGAACCTTCATTCGTTTTTGATTGTGACGAGGGTATATAAAACGGTCTAGCGCCAAGGTGCGGTTTAGCTGACATGACGAGAGAATGATTTGGATGATGGGTGACAAGGACAAGGACACGACAAGTAGTATGCTCATAAATTTTACATAATACCAGTATCTCCGGGGGAGCTTACCGTTCGATCGCCCACGTGCTTGACGCGACAGTTCAGTACAGCTGGTTGGCCAACGATGGCGGTAACGTTTCTGGGCGATATATCGTCGAAAAAAGGCTTTTGTACCATTCTCGTGGATACGACGCCGATCGTCGACATGTCCTGGTGCCGTACAGAATTAACTGATGCTGCTGCTGACGTTTCACCTGGAAAATGAAGATATTTTTGTTATCGGTGTGTAATGCAATTGCTTCCAAAAGTCAAAACAGATGAAATTGAGGAAGATGCACAGATAAGATCATTTCTATAAAATATATTTTAAAGCAAGTTTTCAAAAATTTTACAATATTGAGAAATTTATACTTTTTATTAGGGATTGTATCTTCCTGAATGTCATTTTTCCATCGTATCTTCGAAAATATCGATTTATCAAAAAATTGCTTTAGTCAAGTTTTACTAGACTTCGTATTTATCATTCAACTATCAGTAATATTTGATTATACGAAGCTATTTATATGCTGTCAATGGAGTATTTTAGGGATTTTAGTTCTGCAAAATTAGTTTTTCCCTTGTAACTCGAAAAATAATGATTTTAGCGTAAAACTGGTTTAGTTAAGTTTTAAAAGAGGCAACCTATATTTATCAGACATTAGACTACCTAATGAACCTTTGAAGATTTCAGCAAAAATTCAGCGTAAGAGGAGACCGGAGCTAAAAATAATGTTTTTCAGGACTTCAGTGTATCAAACTATTTCTGTTGTTTCAAAACTATTTTTTTGAGTGTAAATATTTTCAAAGTAGGTAATTTTCTGTTATCATACCAAAATCATTCATTCGAGATGTTGTTATTTAAACCATCACCATTCTCAAAATTTTTCATCCATCCAGGTACAAAAGTAGCTGATTGCAGGGGAGGTGCATGTCCTCTCACTCAGATTATCTTTGAAAATTCAGCAAATTTTCCAATTAAACTTGATGAATTTTTACTTCTTGCTGAAATACCCCAAAAATCGTTATTTGAGACCTTCAAACGCTTTTAGGGCCTAATCATTACGACTCGACAGATAGAATTTTTTTTTTTGAAGAATTCCTGAGGGTTTTTTAGGTTTACTAACTTAAAGAAGAATTGAAACGATCATCAATGTCCCCCGCTGAAATTCCATTGCCAGTTTCTAGATTGTTGGCCCTCTGACAAAGCGTTTAGTTGGGCACTCATCTTTTGAACTGGTACAAAAAGTTCATTACTTTTTCAATAGCTTTATCTAAATTTACTCCACTTTTTTTTCAAGATGAGGGTGACAGTTAAAAAAAATGGCCAGTACTTGACTGAATTTCCAAAATTTTAATGTTGAAAAAATATATCTATAACCTATGTTTTTGATAGACACTTTTCAGGCAAAATTCACCAAAATTCTTACGACTTTCATGATTTATTCCTTCGTTATCTTCAGTTGTGTGAACCTCATAATAGGTGGGTAGACCTTGCTGCAGTGCTTGCCATTTCGAATTTTTTCATCGAATCGATCAAATTTTCAAATATATTTTTTTCCTTTGACCTCTTTCGACCAATTTTATTGAAAATTTTCCTACTTCCGTGTGAATTCTTTTGAAAATTATTTATAACTACCAGAAATGAAAGCAAATAAAAAATTCGAACGTTTCGACATTCGAAGGAAAAAAACACTTCGATGAAATTCTCTCCACTTTCATTTTCATATTCCCTAGTTGAAAAGTTGTCAACTGCCGGTACGTTATCGTAAATATTGCATGTGCGAATAAGGGATAAATGAAATACGGAAAAAGTAGGCAAGAAAACGAGAGTGAAAAGAGCACAGAAAAGTCTGGATGATTATTCAAGAACGAATGTACACGAATATATCTTGCTGTAGGTAAGCAAAACGTTATGCGAAAACAAGGAAGCTACAGTAAGAGCTGAAACTAGGGGTCAAATAATCCTCAAAAAATCGGTAAATTTTTTAAAAACTTGTCAACTTTCCAAACTAATTGGAAAATTTTCGAAAAAAATCTGCCACCTTCCCGCAAACTTGGTCAATTTTATATAAATCGGAAAATTTTCGAAAAATTTAATAAAAAAATCTACAAAAATTTTCATTTAGAAGAGAAATTTTTTATTTACCGATACTTCTCTTTTTTTCAAAAATTGTTATCAAAATTTGTTTCGAGCTCAGACCTCGAATTCGGCTTCGAAGGGAGAGGGTTGGAAATTAGAAGTTTGAAAAACAATAAAATGGGTGTCAAAATTCAGTTTTTGTAGCTAATTACTTCGATTTTTGCATTTGTTTTGAGTGCTGACCCCAAATTGGGTTTCGGGAGGGGGAGGTAAATTTTAAATAACGGAAAATTATAATATGGGTATCAAAATATAGATTTTTGTAGCTGCTCATTTTGATTTTTGCATTTTTTTCGAGCACTGACCCCCCCCCCCTCCCCACATTGGGCTTCAAAAAGGGATTAAAATTTTCGATTTTTGAAAAATTTAACATGGGCGTCGAAATATAGAATTTTAGAGTAGCTGATTTCAAATTTTCGATTTTTTTCCAACTCTATGATCACGATAATAATTTTGACTGCCAAGAGAGAGTTAAAATTATAAAACTTGATGTTTTCAACAAAAAAATCGACCACTGAAGATCTCATCAACATGATGGAATTTTCTTCAACATTCCAATAAATCGTAAAAAATCAACAAATATTACTGAAAACCTCAAGTTTCACCATTTGACCCCCCCCCCCTCCTCATTTTTCGATAATTTCAATCAGCAAATTTTCCTTATTTTCACTCTCCAGCATTTTGTAACAATTCCGTCACCACATCCATCGTTTCGAAACACCCTATACCTCGTTGTACTGCATTTTCTGCATGAACTTCTTTCGGGTATCGGTTAAGCGTTCTAATTACAGCCAATTTCCGCCACTGCGACCATGGCCAATTAAGCGAAAGAAAAACACTCTAGACCATCACACCGCATTCGCTCAAAGGGAACAGTACACACAACGCACGCTCTCGTTACAAATTCTAATAACCGATTAAAAAGGTTTGATCGAGTGTGAGATCGAGAATGATGGTAAGCCGAGCCGAACAGTCACATACGGGGGAGGAGAATCCAAATACTAAAAAAGAGACCCACCAGGATCGAGAAACACACACACATACGATACATACGTGAGCAAAACCAGGTCAAACGTGGTTGCTATATTCACTTATAGCAAAACGAACGAACGAACCGCTGAAATTTACATTCGCCACCGGAGACCGACCCTATTACCCGTTATTTCCTGGCTCCGGATATCAAAATTAACGAAACGTTTTGATTAACGTGCTTTAAATATTCTCACATGCGGAAGAGCTGGTCTCAGCAACCGCAGTCGATTCGTATTACCATGAAAAGTGGACAGTGTGGACCTCATATGGAATATAAGAATAACATATAGATGGATAAGGGAGCACAAAAAGGGTAGCACTTCTTTTCTATAGGAATATAAGTATAAATGAGATAGATAAAGGTGTAAATGGTACATGATGTTCGCTAAATTTGGACAATTATAATATACTCGTAAAATACACATATCGCATTCATGTAATTTCGCCGTTTAAATACATATTAGGAGGCAGGTTGTTGGGGAATGATAGAATTCGACATGGACTATAGGATACGTATAAACCTATGTACGGTTATTTAACGGTATTTCGAGTCGTATTCGCCATCTCCTCACAGCCACCTTGCCTCCAATACTATTTCTATTCCAACATATCCATACGGTATAAATTTTAATTAAAAACCGTTATAGAATACAGATATGAAAATGGGTTTTTCGTATTAAGATCGTGCCTACGTAATACAAACGAGGACCTCTTTTAGTATACAAAGGAATGTGTACATTTTAATCCGTATACGTTATTAAAATACCATTTGTAATTATTTAAAACTCCTCTTCGGCGTACTCAGCGCCTACGTACACTTCAAAAGAGGACGCAGAGGGAGGAGGGCAACTCGTCGGCGAGGCGAGTCGGAGTTCTCGTACGAGAAAATTTTTAAACGGCCAAGTTGTTCGTTTCTGAACGTCGGCATCTCATTTAAATCATATTCGCTTTCTCTCGGGGGATTCCCTCGCCCCATGTACGAGGTTCTCTCTGTGCGACAATATACGCTGGAAATTTTAATAAGACTAAACTTTTTTCCCCCTTTTCTACAATTCAGCTCACCCTCGAGTCGTTCTGAAACTGGATCGGGGGTGGAAAAAAAAGCTAAGAAGATTAAAATTTAGTTTCGGTAACTTTTTACGACAATATTAAAGCTACTTTGAGGATGGGAGAAAAAGTTTGCATTTTTATCCGGTGAAAAATTGTAATGTTTTCAGTGTTTTTCGATTTTATATACCGAGTTCTCCTCTCCCCCACCCTTCTGCAGCTCCATTCCGGACTCTCTCGCCGCTTCATATATAACTATATTAAGGTTTTTTCTTTTTGTTTCGCTTCTGCTACGTTACACGTTCTTTTTTCTCTCGAGCTCTATTCGTTGGATTTTTTTTTTGTTTCATTTTCGTGAAAAATAAGACACGCGAGAAAACGCGTAAAAAACCACCGCCGAGTGGTACCGACGAATCAAAAAAGCAAAAAAAACGCGCGGAAATAGTGAAAAGTTTTTACATATTTATTTTATTATTAACTCCGGCGACTCAGTCGGTGCGTTTCGTTGCTGTATTTTGTTGTATACACCCCCTGCCTGCCGTCGCAGTCGCATTTACATCTCTACGGTTTCATTTTCCTCTTTTTTTTGCGTCTCACCCTTCCCTACGTTTCTGCTCTTTGATACGGTTTTACCCATTTACAGTGATCATAGTCGAGAGTTCATTTTACGCATTGCTAAAGTGTACATTAGAGTAGGAATACGAGAGAAAATTCCACTTGCAGTGGTATTTTTTTCATTCGTAAAGTTTGCTCGGTTGTGAAAGCAGGAACGTGGTATGGTCGTCAAGTCGACGACGAGAACGCGACAAAATGACTAAAATAAAAACTTATTCATCGGTTAACCAGTTAATCGTGTACTTTTTGCATTTTTTAATTTATATTTTAAACTTGGTACTAAGCTACGCTTTTGTTTTCTTTTTTCTTCTCTTTTTTTTCGCGAAGTCGTTTTTTCGCTCTATTTTTTCTCTTCTTTTTTTTTATTAGGCATTAAAAATAAAACCACTTCAAAAGTATTTTAATTTTTTTTTCTTCGCTTTTCTTCTTTTTCTCGCGGTGAAAATGCTAACAGAATTAAATTATTCAGATGGTCTTTTATATACGTTGTGACTTTTCATTCCTTTCTCATTTTTTTTTACACTCGCCTCTCTTACTTTATGCCTCCTTTAACCTAGCCACTTATAAATGATAATTCAGTGATTCGTAAACGACGTCACGTCGAGCTTTCGACTTTGATACATAAATCAAGAGATTTTTTCGAGTGTTTTTGCGCTTCCTTGTTCCGTCTTCTTTTTATCGTTATGGCGGCGGAACGATTCGAGTTATTTATTTCCTATCGGAATCACCGCAAAGAAAGCGAAAAGTAAGTGGTGCTTGGTTGTAGGAGATTTTTGATTCGATGATGATGGTGTAAATCCCAAACAAACTATTTTCAGATATAATTTACGCTTTGAAAATTCTCTAAAAAAAATTTTAAGGGTCGTATCAAAAAGTTCAGCTGGATAGAAATATGCATGATAGGGTGAAAGAATCAGGGTTTCATATTTTTATGGGATGGACAGAAGAACAGAAAAGAACGAAAAAAGAAACGAGGGATGAAAGCAATAAAAATTTCCCCTGACAGAAAAATCAATGTCAATGTCTTTTCAGTGGAGCGAGGGGGAGGCTGATGTAAAAGTCACGATAAAAAAAAAAAAAACGTCGCCATATGAAGTAGAGCAAAATCAAGCTAGTTGCATAAATTTTCATATTTTCTGAAATTAAATAATACAAAGTAGATCTAACTAGATTAAACCCATTTTTATTCAGTTAGATCCAGCAATATGTAATTTGATCAAAATGATCAACCTTCACATCACTAAATGTGATCTGATCACAATGCTTCTGATATAGTTATACAGGGTGTTCTGTTAGTTGTGCAACGCCTTCAAACCAGTGATGCTGCAACCCAAACTACACAAGTGTGTGTATGTTGTGGTTTTCAGATTTGAAGGAGGAAAGTTATGCATTAAAAGTGGTATTTCTTCAGAATGTTGTAACTCCTTCAATAATATAGACAGATGAAATTTGTATTGAACTTTTTTGCAGAACTTTTCATATTCTACAAAAGTACAAATTAAATCATATTCACATTTTGCCCAACTCCATAATTGAAGGAGCTACCACCACTTGAATAATGATAAGTTTCTGTATATTATGTAGATGCAATTAGGTACATTCAAACAGAAACATACGTATAATTTTGAACTTTGACTGCAAAAATCTCAAAAACTAAGCCGCATAGAAAAAAATCAATGCAACATAGGAGAAAGAAAATTTTACACTCTACAACTTTGATTCTTATAAAATTTTTCGTAGAACCCTTAGTTCGACCGGAAAATCCATTTGAAATGGAATTCAGGCAGGGAAAACTTACAAATTTGTCGGGAACTTTTTTATAGTTTTTCATACTTATTTTAATATATCACATTTTGCCCAAATTCAAAATTGAAGGAGCTACAACCATTTAAATAATGAAATGTTTCTGGATAATTATGCAGACGTGATTAAATTCAGACAGGACCTGAATAGATCCAAGTTGATAGATCTTCATAAAAACCAAATAATAACACCCTCTCACCCCTCAAGATGAAATTAAATACATCGAAAGTCTGAAAAAACTTGAAAAATCAATGATACCTATAGTCATTCTTTTTTATGTATTTTTCTCATTTCTACCTAATTAGGGACACGGACTGACAAAAAAAAGAAAGAAACGAAAACGAAAACTGAAACAGAAAACAAAAATGGAATCCTTCAAGCAAAGAAACATCGAAACGAAAACGTATTCTATACTTTCAAGAATGAAAACCAAACGAAAACCAAATGAAAAGCTTTTGGAACGAAACCAGAACCGAAACCGAAACAAACAGACTATTTTCACAGCCCTGCTGGATTTCAAGGCATTTGGACAGTGGATGCCTTATTGAATTCTAATTGAAATTCCATGAAAATGTGCAGAAATTTTGGACGAAAAAAGACATTTCTATTCCACTGCATTCCAATCCAATTTCCAGGAAAGTAAATTAATTTGTGATCTTTTTATAAAAATATTATAAGAAAATGAGAAATATCGAATGGGAAAATTGATTTTTTGGGATTTTTTCAGCAGTTCAAAAATCATCCTAACTGTTGTATCTCCTTCAAATAAATTTTATTGAATTTCTGATCATTAATTAATCCCTCTCAACGCCTCCTTTTCTCACTTCAAAACTCTCCGTCGACTTTTCATTCCACCAGCCCAGCAGCACAGCAGATATAGACATCTCTAGCTCAAAATTTCATTCATTCCGTACCATAAAAAAATATGTCAATTTCCCACATTTATCAATTCGGTGCCATATTATCATCATATCAACGACACATAACGACACTTTAATAACAGCTTTAATTCAGCAAATATCGCCGGATACAAAAGTTGAGAAGTCGAAAAAAAGTACAAAAAAAAAGAAAGCCCAACACACACACACAACTTTAAATACAGTCGAGGAACAATAACTGCCTTCAACACAATACTTCATATCGTCATAACGTCGCATTCGTCGTCGACATCGAATACTTTTCCCTCTTATCTTCTGCCATCCTCGGTTGGTATTTTTTCTCGCCATCTTTTAGTCAAATACGATGACAAAGTTTATGCTTTTCAGCCGACTTAGCAAACTCGTCTCATCCACCATTCTCCCTCCTTTGACTTTGGAAAAACATCATCGATAAATTCCCAACTTGTGAACCATTTACAATATACTGTTAGAATCACTTCGATTTTCAACCGGCTTATTCTCGCCCTCATTGCTCAACTCCCTCCCTTTTATATGCATTATATCGTGGCCCTCCTTCGAGAAAAAAATGACACTTTAAAAAGTAGAAGATGAAAAAAAGTAATTTTATTATCATCACGATGTGTTATCTGCGATGTAAACGGAAAATTATATAGAGGAAATTTTTAAGGGTTGAATTTCTCCTTTGATTAATGTGCTGCTACGCGGTTTAGCCTTTCTACTATCTTTCTCTTTCTGGTACTTTTTTTTTGTGCAAGCTGCACGTATTTGTGTACGTGTATGGGTAAGAGTCTGGTATTTCTACATACAATATATATCGTAGATATATTTACACACACTGAGATAGTTACAAATGAAATATGAGATTTATAGCGTTCTGGCTGTGGCTGTATACTTTTTCTACTGTATGCCTTGCTTTCCTCCTCTCTCTCCGTCTCTGCATTGAGCTTCTTTCTTTCACACGGAAGCTGTCACCGTACCGTATACCTCCTCCCAGTATTTCGTTTAAGTTCTCTCTTTAGCTTACCGCAGGTTCACTGCGTCAGTGAGTTATATGTACCTCTTGCCGCCTTTTCTTCCTCCTCAAACTAACGACGGAGGCAGTAACTTTTCCACATGTACCTGATGCGTTTTACACGCAATATTTCAATCCGTTGCTGTAAAATTACTCCTATCTTCCGATTCATCGAACAAGAGGCAACGAAAAATGAAAAATTGTTTGAATGAAAAGTTTGATATTTGAAATGCTACTCTATCTTTTGAAATCATATCTTGTTTGGTATATAAGCTCATAGCTGAACGATATCTTTAACCAGCAGTTCGAGGTTGTAAAATGCATTTAGAGTAGTAATGGTCAAATACCCAGTGGTTGATAGTTTAGTAGCATTTTCTCAACGATATTTTTACATTTTTGCAACATAACTCGAGAAAGAGTCCATTTTGGAATTTTTTTGCAATCAGTTTTTTGAAAGAGGATAACATTACCTTTCAAACAATGTATTTACTTTTTAATTTGGAATCATAGGATTTTTTCGACTTGTAAATTATCAGTTTTTTTGACATGTGAAATTGAAAAATTTCTGAGAATTTTACTTTTTGAGACAAGAAAAATTTAGAAGTTTTCGAACTTTTTGGATCAAAAAATTAGGCCTAAAACATATACAAAATTTTATGTTTTTTTGTGAAGCAGAAAAATTTAATTTTTTTTTCATTTTTTTTTTAGTTTTTTCCTCCGAAAATTATTGATTTAATGTACTGAAAAGTTGAAAAAAAATTAAAAAAAAAATACCGCTGAAAAATAGTCTCATGGTCGATAATTTTAGAACAAAATTTTCAATATTTTTCGAATTTATAGCCAGATTCCAATGAAAAGCGAGGTATCGTAGGTGCTGTATCAGGAGGGGGGGGGTGAACTCTCTAGTTCGTTGTTTCGAGGGTGTGACATTAGCTTTGTGCTACCCCCATTCAACATTTAGTTTCCGGCATATTGCACTTGAAAAATCACCTTGAAAAATTATCATATTCTGTAATGCATTTTTGACATGTTAATAAAATTGCATACTCAGTTTGCCGTAAATACGAAATATATTTTTTTGAATAAGATAGAACAATACTGATTGTTTTTATGATTTTTTTAACTTCACGGTAAGAGTTTACCTAAGCTAATCGGAACTATCTTATGCCAGTTTAGGGACCCCCCCCCCCCTATTGAAAGAAAAGTTGTTAAATGCAAATTAAAATTAATTTCTTTTGATTTTTCATTTATGAAAAACGAGATGGAGGTAAAAATTGTTACCTTCAATGGTTCTCAAGTAAAATTTCCAGGTTGAAGTTATTTGATTAGAAAGTTTTTTTCATTTTTTTCTAATTTTTTTGAAAATTGACAAGTTTTTAGTTTTATGGCGGATAAGAAGCATTGATTTGAAGGGGTGATATTTGTCTCCTGTATATTCCAAAATTTGAATCTTTTTTCCATTTCTGCGAATGTTTTTGACGGTTTTGAATTTCTTATGACTACTTTAAGACAGAAATTGTTTAGTTGCATCAACAGGGTGTTCAAAAAATCACGAACTGCTTTTTTCTAAAAATTAAAAAATACACGTAGAAAATGGGGAGTTTTAATTCAGTCTCAAAATAGATCAAATCAAGGCAGTTCTTGTCAGAAATTAATTTTTGGTATCAGTTCAGTCATTTTAAACCGGTTTTCTAGAAAAATTAAGATAAATTTATCTATTCCAGAAGAATAGCTTTTCTCACAGCAAGGTACAAAAAAAATTTTGGTAAAAAAAACATTGGATTTTTCATGCTTCATAACTTTTGTTTGAAATTTTTTATTGGAACGTTGATTTTTCACTTGGGTGTCCCAAAAAAATGGAGATAAAAAACAAAGTTCCAGGAAATTAATAAAAATTATGAAAAACATCACCCTCTTCGTGACTTTTTCACCACTTCTGCCTTATTTTTCAACGATTTTTGCTGAATTTTCAACCTTTTTCACAACTTATCGCCCAATTTCGACTACTTTTTATAACATTTTAGACGTTTTTGACAACTTTTTCAGAGTTTTAAACCGTTTTCAACAGTTTTTATGATATTTTTGACAAATTTTACAACATTTTAAGCACTTTTAACGACTTTTTCAGCATTTCAATGATTTTTGTGAAATTTCAAACCATTTTCACAACTTTTCTTTACAACTTTTTCAATGATTTTTTTGACAATTCTTTCAACATTTCAGATGTTTTTGACAACTTTTTCACCACTTTTGCAACATTATCAATAATTTTTCTGGAATTTTCGACTATTTTCGCAACATTTCAGACATTATTTTAATTTTTCTGGCATTTTGACTACTTTTCGCAATTTTTCCAGCATTTTCAATTTTCACAACGTTTAAGACGTTTTTGACAATCTTTGCAGAATTTTAGCATAGAATTTGTTTTCGCTATTGGTAATTCCGCGAAAAACAAGACGAAATTCCATCAAGAAATTCTCTCACGATGATTTTCAGATATTTTATCGGACTTTTTCGGACTTGGAAAAACTTTCAGCTTTCCGTTGACTTTTTGGAGTTGAAAAATTTCAGAGATAATTCAGACTTTTAGACATTTTATCAGACAAACAATTTAGACTTTTTGAACTAAGTAGACCGATTGGATTTGGAAAATTTCAGATATTAAGCTGACGTTCAGACATTTTGTCAAGACTTTTTTGAACTTGGAAAATTTCAATGTATGGACTTAAAAAATTGCAGGGAAGTTCGAATAAGGCATTTTGTCAGACAGCTTTTTAGCTAACGTAAACTTTAGGACATTTTGTCAGACTTTTTTGAATTTGAAAAATTTTTAAGGGCTGAAATAAATTTTTGGGCTTGGAATTGGATTTCGAAAATTTTTCAAAAAAATTCCATTATGAAATTCACTCACGAAAATCCATTACACTGACTTTTAGATATTTTTTCTGACTTTTTTGGACTTGAAACATTTTTTAGAATTCAAATGACGTTTTTGGACTTGGAAAATTTGAAATTTATGAAATTAAAAAATTTCGAGAAATTTCAAATTAGACATTTCGTCAGACTTTTTTGAATTTGGAAAATTTTCAAGAACTCAAATGAATTTTTGGACTTCAAAAATTTCAAATTTATAGGCTTAAAAATTGAAGGGACGTTCAAATTAGATATTTTGTCAGAATTTTTGGAATTTCGAAAAAATTTTCAGATTTCTACTAACTTTTTGTTGTTGAAATAGGATTTCGAAAATGTTTCAAAAAAATTCCATTACGAAATTCATTCACGAAAATCCGTTACACTGACTTTTAAATATTTTTTCTGACTTTTTTGGACTTGGAAATTTTTTCAAAATTCAAATGACTTTTTGGACTTGGAAAATTCTAAGAAAATTTCAGATATCACGATTTCATGAAAAATTCAATTAACAGAAGAATATTCTATGTTTTATAGTTTCATGGGTAGTATGGAAATGCCGGAGACTTTTTTACTACATTTGCAATGATATTTCTTCCAAATTTTATTACATTCAAGATATTTTTAATAACTTTTTCATTACTTTTGCAACATTTTCAACGATTCTTTAAAATTTTCAACTATTTTCACAGCATTTCTGGTATTTTTGCTTTTTCAAATCATTCCAACGACATTTCAGCAAATTTTATGACACTTTGGACACTTTCAAATTTTCTCAATTTATTTTCACGACTCAAGCCAATTTTAGATGATGCTCTGATGTTGTGACATGAGATTAATGGAAAGTTGTAGGATGTTACTTACATTTCCAGTGACAAATGATTTTGTCTGGTACATTTACAAGACCTAAATTCAATGTCAAATATGTAATCTGGCAACGAACAGAGCTCTCCAGTCTCCACAGCTTGTATTACGTCGAGTATTCAGTCAAAAATGCATCGACTTGGCATATCTGATATGACACAATACTGCTCGTGTTAAAGATTTCTGCGAATCCCGTGTTGCCCATCCAGCAACCAAGTAATAGACATTTTATGCGATCTTATCAAATACTCGCATCCGTTCAACTTGGAACCTACATTGTACGAGTATATCCACAAAACGCAATAAAAAAGCGTTGCTTTCGAACTGGGGTTTCTTTATTTTCGAAAAAACCCATATATATGGAGCCCTACCACTCAAAATATACGCTTATTGGCGTACATCAAAGAGTTCAATATAGCAAAAGGGGAGCCAAAAAAAAAGACCATCGTGGAGACTACGCATTATTGTACGACGCTCTTAAATATCGTACCTTTTCTCTCTCTCCATCTCGGTATTTTCCCCTCTTCGCAAGCCAACTATTAATACGAATACCGGAGCGGGCACAAGGGGTAATATATCGGCCATTATTGATACTTAAAAACTTCAACACAATACCGACATTGTGAAAATATAAAGTACTGTTAAATTTTCCAACTTAATGTTTGGGCTCGCGAACGAGAACGCAGCCTTTTCCGCTTTTTAATGTCCGGCTGGAATGGCCGGCCTCAGCTAACGTACGTATTTCGAAGAAATCTAACTTTATGGTATCTTTATTGTTAAATTTAAAGAGTTTATGGTCGCTTCGAACACATCCTCGGGTTATTACATTTATTTAATTCGACTGACGGACGAACAGACACGAACGCAGGATCGAGGCAATTTGGGGGAAAATAACCTTACGTCGGTGGAAGAATAACCACCGCAAGAATGAGCTGGGGAAAGTATAAGAAAGTATATGACGAGTGTGTCTACTTCGTCTCGTGCATTGTTACAATAAACGACTTTAATTTTCCATCGTCTGTACTCTCGCTGGAGCAGAAACGATTTCAAGCTTTTTTTCAATAGCTGAGATAGCTTTAACTTATTCTCGAATGGTAAATTACGTGTATGTGTGTGTTGGTGTTGTTAGGTCGTCCAAGGTCATTAATAGAGGATCCTCTTCGCCTGATTTCACTTCTCTATCATACTTTATATGTGCTTACAACAATTTAAAAGGAAAAAAGTTTATATTCTCGTAAGTCTGAGCCTGGTATTTTTCTTTCTCTACTCTGCTTTGAGCTCTGTGTACTTTTTGCAGTAGGTATTCAACAATCGGCGAAAATATTTCACACAGCAAAGTTTTCCAAATCGATTGTACTCTTATAACTTCATTTCGAGCTCAAGGAATACGAAAAAACGATCTCACCTTCGTTCTGCTGCGGAGAGAGAATGTCAGACGAGAGATGTGTTAATACAGGTACGTTTGTGTAACAGAAATACGACTCGAATAGGATCGAAGGCGTGATAGGAGGTGAGGTGTGGGGGATCCATGGAGAGAGAAAGCCAGAAGAGCGAAAAAAACACTGTATGGTATAAAGAATGAAGGTTAGCAGGCTTCATTACCTAGTCGGCGGGTTCTGTGCGAAAAACTATAGTCGAATAAAAATACGATAGCGAAAGAAAAGTACAGAGGAGAGAAAAAACCCTTCACTCGTTATTTTCGCTTACTGACCCGAAAAATTGTGTAAAAAATTTTGATAAAATCTACACCACGTCGTCGTCGCAGCAGCATGCTGATGCCCACCCCCAACCGTCGGCCTCGTTTGGAGAGTAAACGAGAAAAAAACGAAACCAGGCAGAAGTTCTTTTGTAGTTTTTGTGTGTATTTTTTCCTCTTCTCTTCACCTCTTCGCTCACGTGGCCTTCGTACCGAGCGACGTAAGCCGCTACAGTTATCCTGGTTCGCTCCAGTTCCATCTTGACGAAATACCGGAGCGTTATTATTACCGTGTTTTTGGTGGTTATTATTATTATTATTATTATTGTTTTGTGTAGCGCAAGGGCACGGGTATGGGCACCCCTTCAAAGGAACAGAATACTAGATGCGGAAAGACGACAAGACGAGATGAAAAGAGCCGTTTAAAAATTGACGGAATGTTTCGTTCGTTCGTCGATCTGCAATTTGTGTAGTTCGAGAGGGATGCTAGGAGAGGAGGTGAAAGAGCGAGGTTCTCTTTGTGTAATTATTCTCCTTTTTTTATTCCGTGTTTTTTTTTTTGTGTTTTTTTTTTGTTGTTCGTTTGTATTATGAATATGGCTTTTATGATGATGACAAATGGGTTATTAATACAGATACTTATGGTATGTATAATGATATGATGAAAGGTGAGTAAAGTCGAGCTCGATGGTGGAAAATATGTAGCTGAATTTTCCAAAAAAGGAAGCTCTCAACGACAAAACTAGATGATTTATCAAGGGAATGAAAAGAACCTCTAAAACTGAACAAGTTTTTTCTCTATAATTTTTTGCTCAACTTCAAAATATTTGAGAGGCTACAAAAACAGTGAAATTCCTACCAAAATATTTCAAAAAATTTAATCGTAAAAATTGATAGTATTTTGAATACTGAAAAAAATTGAAGGACCAACCTCCAAAACAAATTTGAAACCTTCTTAGTCCCTTCAATTTCAAAGTTGGGCTAAAAATTATCAGAAAGAATTTGTTTGGTTTTCGAAATAACTCCCACTATCATAATTCAACATACAAGGTGTCCCAATTGAAAATAACCCCTTGAAACCTGGTAAGGCGGCAACTTGTTTAACCTAAGTTTTCATATGTTTGCCTACCCTTATCATTGGAGGGATTTTTAAGACATTTTTTCTGTGAAAACAATTTTTTGAACACCCTGTTGTATCAAAAGCGATTTTGCTTTTTTTCATGCTAATTCATTGAAAAATGAAAATTAGACTAAATGTTCAAAATGAAAATCGTGGAACATTAAAACTGATCACTTTTCAATTTTCAAAATTTGCAAACCAGTTTCTCAGTTTTCAACCAGCTGGTCGCTAAGTCTACTAGATCAGACAAAAATTGAGATAAAAAAAAATGTTTCAAACAAAAGTTGTAGATCATTAAAAATCAATAATGTCTTGTGTCCAACATTTTTTCCTACCTAGCACCGGAGATGCACTATTCACTCATAAAATTTGAACAAATTGAATTGTTCACTTCTCAAAAGAACATCCCGCTAATAGCAGACATATAACAAAATTGTTGGACAAATTTCAAGTCCATTAAGTCGTGATTTTTGAAATTTTCTTAAAATTATTCAAGTCCTAAAAGTCATTTGAATTTTGAAAAATTTTCAAAGTTCAAAAAAGTCAGACAAAATAT
>FIZU01059090.1:0-12558 GCA_900064475.1 Pseudococcus longispinus
GCGGTGACTTGTTTCACCAACACCTCCCCGCTTCATCGGGCTCCTAGAAAAATTGACTGCAGCGCTGCCGAGAGCATACATGGTGAAGTTTGGCAGCTCGCATGATAACGCTACCTTCCCTTCTCTCTTCTGCCTGCCCTTGGGTGTCTTGGTTATTCTAGTGTCTATATTGATACCGTAAGATGTAAATACCTATGTTCATTTAAAAAAAAAAATAATATACTGCTGTTTCAATTTCGCACGACCATCGCCAATGGCTCTTGGTCTTCTAGGAATTTCCTGAATAAGAGGAACTGCAGATACAATAGGGTGGTTGACGACGCGAGTGTTGTAAATCAGCAATCTCGGGTCCTAGATATCTTATTGTGTACCAGAATTACGTCTTCGTTTTTTTCGTGTTTTTGTAGTTACTTTGCTTTCTCTTTTTCTCAGAATTAACGGATAACATAATTTTGGACGTGTTATTTTCAGTTATCGAATTTTCTAGAAGAATAAGTGATCGTTGTCAAAGGATAATTCGATGTTGAAAAAGCGGTAGATAGTTGGTTCAACTTCAACGTCCGAAAGGACAGAACTCAACCGACGTACCTACCGATTTTTGACTATACGTAATACATTATAGGTATTCAATTTTCTGTTTACCTACACTTTTTCCTTATTTTCATTCTTCAAGATGCCATGCCGCGGAGTAATTCTGAGCTCACGCACCAATTTTTGAAAATCTGAGTACAGGGGAACTTCGCCATATTTACCCAGAAATACCCCTTGCACAGTTACAAGCAAAATTAGACAAATAGATGATGCTTCGAATTATATAAAGCACGATGTTTGGAAGAAACAGGAAGAAGACCCGTCGAAATCATCAGCACAGGATTCCTATCAGAAAGAAGAATAATTCAGTGGAATACCACAAACATCCATTAGAAATATCCTCAACAGGAAGTTCAAAAAGGTTCATCTGCTGCTTTGATCAAGTCCGCCAACTCCTCATATCAACCATGAGCACCTTGAAAAAATTTCAATCCAATTCTGAACACTTTGAGACCAGATCTCAAATATTTATCACAAATTGCCATCTATTCATCTTTTACTACCTCTCATTCTCTTCCAAAACCACATTCTACTCCTCCATCATCACCTTTATCGATCCAAATGTAAAATAACGTATTATTGGACGTTCGAGACCAATCGAAAAACAAGCTAAATGTATGTGGAAATACTACTCGCAGTACCTACCTACGTACAGCATTCACCAAACAATCGTAAACTTACTCGAGCCGAGTTTATCTTACACCCCAATTCAACACATACCTATGTACTTATTCAACTTACCGAATTTATCTTGTTCCCACTAAATACACATACAGTTCTAGAATTGGAACCGTTTCTCGAGTATTTTGTTGCTACGTTTACCTCGCATCTTCTCGACGAATTTGCTGTTTTCATAGAACGCGTTTAAACACGGTCGCTCTGCCGAGGAGATGAAAATTAAGTACGTACAATCCGTTAAATAATTACGTTGCGCGGCGAATAAAAGCGTAAAGTTTTATACCAAGTGTAACCATATAACTTCACGCGAATCTTTTAATATTTTAATGTTGTTTTCATCCTTCGAACTTGTATACATTTCTCTATTATGTTACAAACAGGGTAGGTAAGTAAAAAGCTATACCTACGATAGCATGGTAAAAATTTAAGTAGCTTAATATCTTCTATTTTTACTCTTTGTTTATGTATTATGTAAACCCGTATACAACAGAAAAGTTTCCAAAAGGACGATACGCTGAAGTATGAAAGTGAACTTGAAACGAAGCATCAAAATCGAGAAGGACTTATTAAAATACAGCGTCGTCGTAAAGAAGTATCAAACTAATAAGCCTTTTTGCGAACTATTATCGGTCGATTTGATATCAGCAAATGGAACCTAGCACAAAGCAAAGAAGTAAAACTATGGGAAAAAAAGAGCAGACCTTCATCAATATCTTTTAACCGCCTTTCGCGTGTTTTCCATTCGTATCGGGGGTGCTTTACCCTTCCGTATTCTATATTTAGTCTTGTTTTAGATGTCAATATTTAATCAACGTCCATACCATTCGAGCTATCGCCGAATATTATAGGTACCCGTATAACCCGAAGAAGAAAAAAACCCCTCTCGAACGCGTCGATTTTCAATTATTTTTATTCGCATATCATTAATTACCCACTAAAGCCAATATCGCGAAGGTTCGTTGCTCGTTTTGTGTACTAACTATACAGATTTTGTACGCGTAACATGTTTCAATATGTATTTATACCTGATTGGTACGTGTACGAGTATTACTCGGGGGCGTAATTTTTTTCGCTGAATTGGCTAATATAATTGACGATGACGACGGCGTGATTGATTAGTTGTTTGTTTTTCCACTCGGATAAGGGTATACACTTCGTGTCGGGAGCGTTGCGAGTTGCTATTTTTTTCCACTTGGTAATTTCTTTCTTTTTTTTTTTTTAGCATTTCTGTTTTCTCGTTTCTCTACTTTACGTACATTTATAATGATTTTTTTACCTGGATTGTTGCCAGTTTGGGATTTTAGTTCAGGAAGTATTCGTTCGATTATTGTGGGTTTCGTGTTTATTGGGAAAGTTGGGGATAATAATGGTTAATAGGTTATTTTCTTTGAGCTTATGGTTCGAAAATAAATTTTAGGAGTTTGAACTTATACCTATTTCGAAATGTTTTTCCAAAAAATTTTCATCAAACAGGTTTTTGACACAAATATGTTTTGCGATTACTAAAGTCTCCTGATAATCTTGATAGGTAAAAATCGGATAGAAAATGAGCGGATAGGGGAAATTACCTCACTTTTTATGGAAATACCAAAGAGTACAGGATGGATACCCTCCAACATTTCGCGACTATCTGTTTTAATCTTATATTTTGAGATATTTCCTGAAAAAAATGTTCAATTTACTTTTTATTAAAGGGTCAGATTGTGGTGTAATGATTGTGGCAAATTTTCAATACTTTTCAGCATTTTATGATTTTTTTATTTAAGGGCATGGCTGAGTAAGTGGGTAAAATTAGCCTCGCTCCAATGTTCTTTCTAAACTTCTTTGATGTAAAGTTTTTTCGAAATGCCCACCCCTCCCCTCGCCATCCTTCACCTTCTCAATTTATAGTTCTTTCATTCCATTACTTTCAGGAATTTCAAATTTTAACAAATGTACTGGAAATTGTTTGTTTTTACATAAAGTTACATCTCGTGATGATGTAAGTGTGTTTACGATTTATTTTTAATTTTGGCTCTTTTTTTTAAATTTCACATCATTTTTAAACCTGAAAAACACCAATAAATATTCCAAAATGATTTATGCTTAAATTGACAGACTTTTTTCATTTTCAGAAGAACAGCTTTTCACCACTTTAAGGCAGAAAAGAATTATAGAATAAGAAATGATTGATTTTCAACCTTCTACAACTTTTGCTCGAAACTTTTTTTTGCACCGTCAATTTATCAACTTGTTTTCATGTCTGACAAAAAATATGTATAAGTCAAATTTTTAAATAACAAATTTTCCTGAGTCCAAAAAGTCAAGAATTTCTGAAAATTTCAAGTCCAAAACATGTCAATTGATTTAAATTTTTTCAAATTCAAAAAGTCGTTTGGGTAATAAATACGTAAGTTTTCAAAAATCTCACAAAATGTTAAAAAATTGAATAAATAATTATTTTTTCATTCCCAAAGCCATTGATTTTGTAAATTTCTCATAAATATAAATTTTCTGGCTAAACTAAGGGTGCTACGAAAAAAACGCAAGGAATGGAAATTGTAGAGCTTGAAATTTTCTTTCTTTTAAGAAATATTACTTTTTTCTGGAGAGCTTAGTTTTCGAGATTTTTCCAGTCAAAGTGTTTTTTTTTCATTTTCAAAACCATCAACCTTAGAAATGGGCCACCTTGTATTTTGTTCTGCCGAAATTTCTTCGAACTGAGGATTGAAAATCCCAAAAAATCGTACAGATGATCGAATTTTTCAATCAATTGCTTTTGATAAGAAAGAAAATTACAATCTAGAACAGTGATAACATTTCCATTTAAGTAAGTACATCCGTTTTGTGAGAAAAAATGATCTAATGGTGGAAAATTTCAAGATTCTTAATTTTTTTAAAACTCAAATGAAGAAAAACAAATGCTTTATTTTGAAAATTTTTCCTCTAACACATTTTTTAATTAGAAAGTTCAGATTAAAGTATGAGTATGTTCTTTTCAAATTTTTCGTACTCGATAATTTTTCATGTTTTCCCTGTACAGAAAACGTGTCTCCATTTTTGGTGCATCATTGTCTAATCTGACGGTGAAAGGCTCCTAATTTACATTTATTTTTAAATGAGTTTTGGTAGCTCAAAATTTTGAGAGAGGGCCAATTTTCATGAATTTCAATCGTACATGGCTATCTTCGATTTTCACAAGACCTTAGATGAGCTTAAACGAACAATCATAAAATCACTGTTGCCACTCTTCTAATTCAGAAAACTGCTTCCCAAATGAACCAAATTTCAACAATACAAGTACGTTCTCTTCCAGAAACCCCGAAAAAACATATTAAATCTCATCTCGACCCAAACACCACACGAAAAAATTGACCTGCTTCTCAATTACACACCACCATCTCAACGCCATCCTGGAATCGAACCATTCGCAAACGATTTCCTCGCACATTCGTTCCTTCGCAATTTTCTCTCTGTTTATTACATCGCTTATATATAAAAAAAAGGCCAAGCAAGCATCTGCGATAACACATTCTAAATAGATCTTATAACACCCGATTGTTCTCCGGCGTACGTTGTTTTTCATTAAAATCTCTTCCATCGTATCGCGATAAAACGCCGCAGCACAAAGGCGAAAATCCGCGTTAACTTGTGTGCACGCGTAGCATAATTTATTGTATGTAAAATTGAAACCAATATTATACGACGAATAAGTATACGAGAAACGAAAAGAAACCCCCCTTTTTCCGCTTCCTCCTCATCAAATACATACCATGTACGTCGACCCAACAAAAATGAAACGTTATACTGAGGGATTCAGGGCAAACATCCAAAATGCGTCGACAAATACCAAAAGTAACGAGCAAAGGGGTAGAAAAAACAACACTCTTATACACATGCAAAACGTATACGCGAATACGAATAAAACAAAAACTTTTGCCAAAGGAATTGTATATAGTGTAATATTCTATCGTATAGCTAAAGCTTCTCCTATACCAGTAAGGAAAAAAAAACTATTAATACACGAGATTATATTTACTCATGATAATTCGTCGTCGTCTTTGTTCGATTTGCACTCGTCGGAAATGCGTGTAGTATACCACATAAAGCGATATTGATACTTTATGGGTATTTTATCGCAATAGTATAAACCTAACAACACACAACCTAATACTTCTAAATTGAAAGAAAACCACGTCGGTGAAAAAATCTCATTTCGAATACTTCTTCCATCTACTCGACTATACGTGTGTATTTTGCTCTCTCTCACACAATTTTCATTTTTTTTTCTCACACGCTACCTACCAAAGCAAACTCGTTCGTTTATTCGTCTACGAAAAATGTCTGTGTCGGTGACGTGTAAAAGCTGTATGATGGGTTATGGGTTTATCAAAGAGTCGGCATATTATACGCGTGTATATTTATGACACCAGCGCTGATACTGTTTGCGTTAATATTTAAAGGTACCTACGATTTATTTATGTATTTACGTACGCGATAATACGCGAATGTTTTATTTACATTTTGCGAAACGTTTGTGTAGTAGATATACGCCTATCTCGGTCTCGGCGTATGGTATACGCTACCTATATGGTATTCTGCCAGCGACCTTTTTTTACACGCTTTGTTTGCCTGAAAATTATACCGCGACGTTTGAAGTAGAGATGTGAAAATCTTATAAGTAGATTTGAAAGTTTTTTTAAAGGGTTGCAAGGTCGTCGAACTCGAACAGCGTATCCGAATAATGGTGATTTTGAAACAATTCTGAAAGAGAAAGAGGGTTATGTGAGGACGTATAATTTCATGATGAAAATAACATTGCAAGACGGCTTCAAAGGAATTTGATAAATTCGCTTTGATCGAGAAAACCACTTTAAATACACATTTTGTCGTACACAATGTTGCAAATTTCTCGACATTTTGTAGGTATTTCTCGAGTAACCTTGAACTGAATAAAGACGAATATAGCGAGAATTTACGATGAAATGGTTTTGATCTAATTTGATCAAATTAGTTCAAGAATGGATACTTCAGTTTTCAAATTTCTATGGTTACTTTAGTGATTTCATTTCTGAATATTAAAGAGGTGATCGAAAATTGAACAACAACGAAAGCATAATGTTGGGATTTTTTTGGTCAATAACTCAAAGCAGAATTTTCTTTGATGGTGAGTTTTTCGTTTGTTTTGCTTTTATAACGACTGACGAATTTTTACAGATTTCTGGATCCTAAATTTGAGGATTTTTGGACGACAATGCTCAGTGATTTATCAACACGTCATAAAAAACATTTTGAAAAAAATGGTAAAATGTTTTTCAGAGATCACGCTGATTTTCCGATATTTTGTCAGGCTTTCTTGGACTTGGAAAAGTTTTAAGAATTCAATGGATTTGGAAAATTTCAACACTATGGACTTGAAAAATTTCAAAAAAAATGTTGTCAGACAGCTTTTTACCTAGCGCTGACTTTCAGCCATTTTGTGAGACTTTTTTGAACTTCTTGACTTTTGGACATTTCGGCAGACTTTCTTGGACTTGACATTTTGTCCGACATTATACTTTTTGGACTTGGAAAAAATTTAGAAATTATGCTAATTTTTACACATTTTAACAGACAGCATTTCACCTAAATTTTTTGGAAAAATTGTTTGTTTTCAAAAGACAGACATTTTGTTAGACTGAATAAACCTGACTTTTTGAACTAGGAAGAATTTCAGAGATTCTGACTTTTTAGACTTGAGAAAAAGTTTATAACAGTGAGCAGCTGATTTTTCAAAAATTGACTAAAATTCTGTGAAAGTTGTTTGAAATTCAATGAAAATCGTTAAAATTGCTGTGAAAAAGTAGTGAAAGTTAACCAAAAGTTGTCAAAGTTGATGAAAGTTTCTTGAAAATCATTGAAAATGTTGAAAAATTAGTGGAAAAATAGTTGAAAAATGCGTAAAATGTTGTACAGTATGAACGTTCAAAATTTGATTAAAAGTCACTGAAAATGTGGCAAAAAAATCGAGAAAATCGTTCAAAAAATTTGTGCTTAAAAGTTGATCGAAATTTCATGAAAATCGTTGAAAATGTTGCAAAAGTTGTAAAAAAGTCGTAAAAATTTCTGAAATAATGTGAAAATTTTCCAAAAATACGTAAAAATTGTGACATATTTACCATTTTTTACAACTTTTTCACGGGCTTTTGCAACATTCTCAATAATTTTTATGAAATTTCAAACCATTTTACAACGATTCAGTCAATTTTTAGATTTTTTTAAAACTTTTGCAATATTTTCAGTGGCTTTTAATGAACTTTTGAACATTTATACACAATTTTATGCTATTTTCAAGAATTTTTCACAATTTTTTTTAGTAGGTATTTTAAAGATTTTCAGTCAATTTTTACAGAATTTCAGACATTTTTGAAAGATATTTTCAAAACTTTTGCAACATTTAATGATATTTCGAACGTTTATACACCATTTTTAATGATTTTTGTGAAACTTTGTCAACTTTTACAACTTTTTGCCATAAAGTTGAAATTTTTCGAGTCGAGTTAACATCTAGAAGTCATCGGCTAGGAATTTCGTGACGATATTCATGGGCATGAAAAATGAACAAAAATTTTTTCAAGTTCGAAAAAGTCTGACAAAATGTATATCACTCAACTTCTGAAACAACTTTCCAAGTCCGAGAAATCTGCATTACAAAATTTTGGAAAGTTACCCTAATTTCTAAAATTTTCTTAGTCCAAAAAGTCTAAACTGTTTGTCAGAGAAAATGTATGAAAGTCAGTATTACGTACTTATCTCTAAAATTTTCCATGACCAAAAAGTCAGTGGAAATTTGAAAATTTTTCCAAGTCCAAAAAAGTCTGACAAGATGTCTAAAAGTCAGCGTGATCTTGGTATTTTCCAAGTTAAAGAATTATGCCTGACAAGATGTCTAAAAGTTGGAATGAATTCTAAAATTTTCCAAGTCCAAAAAGTCTAACGTATTTGTCTGACAACTCTAAAATTTTCCAAGCCTAAAAAACCAAGTAGAAATCTAGAAGTTTTTCCAAGTCCAAAAAAGTCTGACAAAATGTCTAGAAGTCAGCGTGATGGAATTTACAAGTCCAAGAAGTCAATCTGTCGAAATTTCACGTGGGAATTTCGTAACGGTCGTTTTCCGTGGAATTACACATCGCCGGAGCACATCCGATGCTAAAATGGAAGGGAAAATCGGTTTTTAGCATTTCTGAAGATGACGTACCACGATATCAAGTTATTAAAAAAATATGGGGTTGTACATCTAGACTAGGTAAACAATATATAATTTTTCAAAATTGCACCCTTGAAAGGGGCCCGTTGAAAAGCTTAAAATGTCCATTTGACCTTAAATAAGTGCTCGAATTTTAAAAAAAAATCCACAAATTATCCTTGACACTATCTGCTATCCCTGCAAGTCTGACGAAATTTGGTTGAAAACTGCCAAAAATGGAAATTTTAAACGAAAAACCACCTTCCATCCCCTCTCACTTCCACCCCCAGAAAGGGTGGGGATGAGATATCAAACTCAGTAAAAATTTGGTCCCGAGGGTTTTAGACCATATAAGACCAACTTCCACAAGATAATTTCAAATTCGATGCTGGGGGCCAAACTCCTATGAACCCCGCTACACTCTTCGATAAATTTTTCTAAAAAAAAATTCTAAAAAATTTCAAACCATTCTCGTCACTTTGGCACATTGAAGTTACCAAAAAAACGTGATACGTTACGATGGCACGTTTACCTTCCAAAAAAAATCGATTTCCTTTGAGCTTTTCGCAGTTGTAAATCTATCCAGGCCTTCAATTCTTGTAAACAAAATAACTTTTCTTAACCCTCGCACACTTTTCTTAAAACGTATCGAAAAAACAATACAAACCCCAACATCCATAATCGAATCTAAAAAACCGTCAAAACCTCGTCGAAAAACGTCAAAATACTCGTAACTCGCGTAAAAACCTTTCTACGCCAGACAACTAAAATACTATTTTTTTTCTAAATTCCTGAAATTTTTCACATTTCGCTGCTACTTTCAACCACGTTATTATTTATGTAGAAAAGTGTAAGAAAAAACGCGCACCTCAGCGACGTTGTTAAACTAAAAAGCGAACTGCTGGGCGAACTTTTTGTATAGAGAAAATTAATACATAAAGTTTCAAGTACTCGGGGATCAAAGTACAAAACTACCTCTGCCCCGGTCACCCATACTCTACCCGTCTGCGTTGCTCGTTGCATAGACTCGGATAAGAGGTACACGTAGGATTGAGGGGCTGAAGAGGGAGACTTACAAAAAGCTTCGTATAACTAAACATAAAATGTATGTATCGATTAACTCGTTTAACAGTGTAGAAAACAGCTATAGAATAGGATGAAGATGCGACGAAGTACGGTGTAGATGAGAGGAACGCAGACAGGGAAGAAGAAAAAGGATAAAATACAATATACGTATATATACGGTGTATAAAGAAAACGAAGCAAATAAAAGCTTGCCCTCAAGTTCACATTTATAATAATCGCGTTCTCGCGATGTTTATATGTATGCGAGAGTTATTACGTCGTCGTATAGTCGTATAATATGGTTTTTAAAGCACGAACCGAGATGTAAAAAGGGGGCCCGAGGAGATCGGGAGGTCGGCTATTTGTCTGTGTGCGTTTGTATTTGGATACAAATAATGTGTACACGTAGTTTTTGGCGGCAGCGGTGATAATGATTTATAGGAGGGAGTTACCGAACGCGGCGGAGGGCCGGCGAGGTTGGGCGGAGTAAAAAACAATTTGTCTGCCGGTAACAGGAAGAGTCAGTAACGGCATCTGCTGATAACAGCTAAACACCAAATGTTCGGTTGTTATTGTCTTGAATGAGTTCTCATCACGCCATTACGATTATCATTATTATTATCGTCACTTTATTAAACCTATCATCTTCAAATTGCCCTCCTCCGCCGCGATTCGGCTGGCTAATGCACCTTGCCTTCGTGTGCTTTTGTACAGACACAATGTATAGTATATACGTTGCCTACTGCATGCTTCAGCGTCGTTGGAACGTCTTTCTTTCCCTTTTCTTAGAGTGAGACGGAGAGATGGCGAAAGACGCGGAGAGGGTTTTAAATGAGAAGGTGTCGTTGCAAGGCACCATTCGAGCAGGTAATTTGTTATATGTGTGTACGTTGCGCTAGAAGTAAAGACGTGCAAAGTTTTTATGCTTCTGTGCCCGGTCAGAAGCTTTAAAGGATTTGCCAAAGTAACACAAAAAATAAATAAATTCAAGGACGCGAAGAATTCGTAAACGGACGATGTTTCGAGTTTTTTATTTTACTTTTTGTTTCTGCGCTGAAGAAGTTCATTCGATGTAGAGAATAAATTTCACAGAATGTAGGTTGATACGAAGGTAATTTCTGATAAACTAGTGATTAACTTGTATCAAGTCGACTGTTATAATTCGTGCTAGATATTGAGCCACTCGACAGTCCAACGGTTTAAAGCGGGCTGGTTATAATTATCGCGCCGATCCACTCGACTGAAATGGAAACTATGTTTGGAAAATTTTAATTTCTACGAATTCCAATCAGTTGTGTAAAGTTTAATGACGTGTGTTATGTTGGTAATACGTAGTTTTGATGTCGTTATTGAATTGAATTTCCATGTGAAGTGAACTGGCAACAAGTAAAGTTTATTATTTTTGGTGGTTTGTAGATAGATACCGTCAATTAAAAAAGAACTGGAGGAAAATCAGGGAGGGGGAAAGGTGAAAGTGAAAATTTTCAAATCAAAATTTAGCTTCTCCAAATTCATAGGTCTAATGAAATTTTATCAGTTTTTTATTTCAAAAAAGGATCCTTTATTTCAAGAATTTTCTAATAAAAACGAGATTATAGTGGGCGTCCCAGACAGAACAGACCGGATGTCGAATTTGACATTTTCATTTTTTTCAAATTTTTGTTACCTGAAACCTTTAAATGTGTCTATCTCAGAAACTTGTTTTTTTTCAAAATTAGATTTTATCTGGGACTTTCAGTGATTTTTCGCAACTTGAGAATAAAATTAGTCAACTTTTAGACGACGTTTGCTTGTAGTATTCCTATTTTCTACCTTCTCCCTTCCACTAATAAATTGAAAAAAAGGCTTAAAATGGAAAATATGAAAATGGTCAACTTGAGATAAATGTAAGCCAAAGCAACTACAGATAGGCCAAAAGTAACTGCACGCCAATTTCTTTCAAAATTTATTCTAGCTAGCAACATTGTTTTTTCAAGTATTTCCAATTTTTTTTTTAAAGTGTTAGTTTCTTCAAACCCATTCCTTATTTAAGAAATTTTTGGAACATTTTTTTGTCAAACCCACTGAGATGGGGTGGCAATGATTGAGGGGCTGGATTTTTGGAAAGTAATATTAGGAATAGTTATGACGAAAAATCAACTTCCAAATTTCTTTTCTTTGAACAATGTATAAGCAGGTGCGTTTTTAATTTTTAAGGTCCTTTTTGATGAAATTTCAGCTGTTCCACTCCTTTTCTTGCAGAAATAAAACTAAGATTTTTTTTCAAATTTTCATGAATTGAGTATTTTTGACTTGGAAAAATGTTAAATAAAACGAGTTGAAAAAAAAATATTGAATTTTTTTGATTTTGCTCAAATTGCAATATATAATAGATATCGACTTGAAATTAGTCCAAAAATAATTTTTAGACCTCTTAGTCATCTCGGAGGAGGTTGTGTAATTGATGATGTACTGCAAAAAAAATTTCGACCAAGAATGACCCATTTAAGAGGGGGAAATGAGTGAACAAATAATTTTTTGCATTTCTGTACGTGACGCACCACGATATCAAATTCTAAAAAATGTGATGTTGTACATTAGAGGTGCGAAAAAAAAACATCCTCGGATTTTGACCAAATTCAAGGGGGTAGTTCACATTTAGTTGAGGATGAACCATATAAAATTTTAGACCCCTAGCTTAAAGGGGAGCGGAGCTAGGGGGCCTCAAAGTGAGATATCTTTCGAAAAAACGCGGTTCTTGGTCACTTTTGGGTAGTGCCACAAGCATAGCACCTCGGGCACACCCCTAAAAAATTGTGATTTGCGTTTCTATACCTTCCTAAACCATTGACTTCGAAATTGGATACCACCTCTCCTATCCTACCAGGGGGTTAAAAAGTTGCTGATTGGTAAAAAATTGAGATTTTTGATTTTTAAAAAAATGAAATACTTTTCGTTTGGTACCAAAATCAGGCTTAAATGGCTCTTATTGATCCAAAAAAATTATTTCGATTGCAAAAATTGAAAAGTTTTAATTGCAG
>FIZU01059106.1:0-11430 GCA_900064475.1 Pseudococcus longispinus
TGAAATCGCTCATGGGGGTTCAGAATACACCCTAAAATATATATAAATTTTTTCCAGAAATGCGTTCATTTTTGTTTTTTTTTAATTGGCTTTCAAAGTTTTCAAAACGCATTTCAAGGTCATTCTCAAGGTCAAAAAAATCTGAAAAAAATTGTGATTGTTGGTACTCAAGACCATCTACTACCCACCAAGTTTCACTTCAATCGGCTGAAAATTGCCCAAGATAATGCATAAAAAGTGAAAATCACATTTTTCGAGGTACCACCCCCCTTGGTGGGGATGGAAATGTCGTAATACGTTCTAAATTCATCTTTTACCCCTACAAAAAGATTTTTTGAAAAATTTTTGAAAAAGGCGTCGTAGGCAGATTCACCCTCCTTACCCTGCTATAGCCTTTGATAAAAAGTTGGGTAAAAAACAAATTGGAGAATTTAATATGAAAAAAAGATGAACAATCAGATCAATTGAAAAATTTGTTGAAAATAAGTTAGAAAAAAAAAGAAAATTGGACTGAAAATTTTAGAAATCGGGCAAATTGCATTTTTGATCAAGTAAATCAATTTCAATCACAATCGATTGCAAAAACACAAACGTGTTTCAGTTTTTTCACCCACAACAACGCATACGAGTTTCAGGTTTCTCCTTCCCTGCAACCTCAAAAACGTATACGAGTTTCAGGTTTCTCCCTCCCCCACAACTGTAACAACGCATACGCGGTTCAGTTTTTTCACCTACAACCACAACAACGCATACGAGTTTCAGGTTTCTCCTTCCCTGCAACCTCAAAAACGTATACGAGTTTCAGGTTTCTCCCTCCCCCACAACTGTAACAACGCATACGCGGTTCAGTTTTTTCACCTACAACCACAACAACGCATACGAGTTTCAGGTTTCTCCTTCCCTGCAACCTCAAAAACGTATACGAGTTTCAGGTTTCTCCCTCCCCCATAACTGTAACAACGCATACGTGGTTTAGTTTTTTTCAATCACAATCGTAACAACGCATACCTGTCTCTGTTTTCTCTACCACAACTATACACATGGCTTCAGTTTTCTCAATTACAACTACAACAGTGCATACGCGTTTCAGTTTTCTTACCTGCAACCACAACAATGAACACGTTCAAGTTTTTTCAACCACATCCACAACTATACTTACCCTATGGGTTTCACTTTTTCCAACTACAACTGCAACCACCACATAAGTATGTTTTTTAAATTAAATCAATCTTGATCATAATCGATTGCAAAAAGCGTATAGGTTTGAAGTTTTCAAAAAATAGAATTCAATAACTTTGCACTGAAGAAGTGAATAAATGCAGAAAAATTATGGGATTTCATGCCTATTTGAAATTTTGACAAAAAGTTGTCAAAAATCCAAATTTGAAAATTAATCACTCAGAAAAAAATTATATTGAATATCTACTACCTTCCTACAAATAATCGGGTGGTTACCAAATTTGAAGAAATCTAACGAAGAATTTTAAACAAATGTTCATAAAAACTAAATTTGAATGTGTAAAATTCAATAAAATATTTAATTTGACAGCAAATTTTAATAATTATGTTATTTTTTTTTACAGGTAAGTTGAGAATATTGAAAATATCTTATGAACGGCTGAAAATATACAGAAAATCATAATGCAAGGTGCAGGTAAATACAAAAAACGTTCTCTTCGTATTTAAAAGAGTTATCAACGATCATCAGTTTTACTCGTACTTTATTGGTTGAGTGTTTATTTATCAAAGAGCAATCCAAGTAGAAAAATGTGTAGAGGATTCCTCAAAAATAATTTTTGGTTTCTAATAGAACCTGGTCGCATGTGATGCAGGAGATAAATTGAAACCTTTCAGCCACTTTTGTGGAGCTTCTTTCCAGAGATAGAATAATTAGGTTGGGAGGGTTTTTGCCACCTGCTCCAATTATCTACAAAAAATCGGACAGTTTACAAAAAATAGATAAATTTTTAAAAAATTGATATATTTTCGAAAAAATTTACTAGAAAAATCTCCCCGAACCCCCCCGATTATTTCTATTTCTATGCTACTCAGCACGATGTTATCATGTCTCGCGAAATGTGTAAAAGTCAAATTTTGAAACAATCTAAATTTTTCCAAGTTTAAAAGTCAAGTGACTCTTTATAAAATTTTTCATAATCGAAAAAGTCAGAATTTCTTAAATTGTCCAAGTCCAAAAAATCGTTGGAAATCTGAAAAATTTTTCAATTCCAGGAATTCTAAAATAGCCTCACAAAATGTCTGAAAGTCAGCGTGATTTCTAAAATTTCTCATGTCCAAAAAGTCAAAGTGTTTGTCTGACAAAATGTCCAAAAGTCAGCATTATCTTTGAAATTTTCCAAGTCCAAAAAAGTCTAACAAAATGTCAAAAACTCAGCGTGATGGAATTTCGTGTGAGAATTTGCAGCTTTGGTCATCGCAAAAGCATATCCTATGCTAAAAAAAATTGAAAAATTACAATGAATTCAGATAATTGACCTGAATTTTCAAAATTTATTTAGTAGGTATAGGATATGCTTTTGATATGGGTAATTTCGCGAAAAATGTGACGAAATTCCGTCACAAAAATACACGACGATGACTTTTAGGCACTTTGTCAAACCTCTTTGGATTTGGAAAAATTTTCAGATTTCCATTGACTTTTTGAACTTTAAAAATTACAGAGATAATTCTGACTTAGACATTTTGTCCAAATAATTCAGACTTCTTGAGTACAGAAACTTGATTTTTAGACATTTTGTCAGACAACTAATTTAGACTTTTTGAACTTAGAAAATTGACTTTCAGATATTTCGTCAGATTTTTTTTGAACTTGGAAAATTTTCTAGATTTCTATTGACTTTTTGGACCTTAAAAATTACAGAGATAATGTTGACTTTCCGACATTTTGTCAGGCAAATAATTTCAACTATTTGAGCTTGAAATTTCAAATATTACGCTGACTTTCAGACATTTTGTCATACTTTTTTGGACTTCGAAAATTTTTTAGATTTTCATTGACTTTTTGGACTTTGAAAATTTCAATAAAATTTCAAATACCAAATTTTAATGGGCTTAAAAAAGTTCAAGAAGCGAAAGCACATCCTATGTTTCATAGTTTCATGGGTAGCACGGAAATGGTGGGGACTTTTTTGATTTTATGGACCCTAGAAAAAAAGTAAAAAATGTCAGATATTTAAAAAATGTAATTTTTTTGATATTTCAATAAAGAGTAATTTTCGAAATTCGTTATATTCCAATCCCAGAATTTTAAAAGAATTGATCTCACGATTCAAAGCATAACTCGATGACTTTTTGTATAGGGTGGTCTGAAATTTTGGACGTTTTTTTCATTTCAATCTTGGCCTTTCTCTTGACATCGTGACAAAATATTTGATCAGATGGTTTTAAAGTTTTGATCGTAATTTTTAGCTTCATCATTCGATTAGGTTAACCCTCATCCTATGTCCGGATATCATAAAAGGAAAATTTTTGATTTTTCACCTCCCTCCCCTCCTATGATTTCGGACTCATCTAAGTCATCGTATTGTATACGCTTAGCCTTATTCTCACGTGTATTTTACGTTGGCTCGTGGCTCACATTTTATTAGAATTTGTAAAAACAACACCGACCCATTTTTACGCCCTGGTACGTGTTAGTCGTTCAATTAGAAATTATCAGATTCTCACGAATTGCATAAATAATATTATCCTTGCACATATACGTACAATATAATATAATAACGGATCAATACCGCACGTTACAAAAGTTGCAAACTCTATGTGCATACGACTTACTAATTAACAGTTGTTTTGATTAATCGACAAGCGGTTATTCTCGGTATACGACATATGGGTGTTCGACATGTGTAATTATGCGTCACGATGTATTTTTTTTTCTTTCGTGGAAATGCGACGATAACGATGATTAGATTTTGGTTGACATGCTACGTATTCGTCGTATACCTACGTATGTGAATTGAAGACGACGACGTACTCGTCCATCTTACAAGATATCTACATAAGACGATGCGGAGATGAGAGGCAAAAAAACTACATAACTCGGTGTATTACCACGACGATAATAATTCCACCAGCGCCCGAAAAAATATTTCCAACGTCGACGGGGGTGCGAGGGAGAAAAGGGCAAAGAAATGAGCAGAACATTGCCGATAAATTAACGCGGGCTCGGATCAGGCTCGCGAGCGGGGACCTACCGCGAGGCAGGCGAGCTACCGTATGTGTGTAGTATAGAAAAAAACATAGGTTGGCACCGGATCAGGTGCAATTAAAAATAAAATAGCGATGAACACCTGCGAGGGGGAAAGGGTAAAATTAAAAATAACAAGGGATTGTAATGAAGACCGGGGGTGGCCCTGGGGTGAGGGGGAGGCGGCAGGGCATAAACATGGCGCGCCACCGTATAGACATTAAGCGCATCCGTTATCTCAAACATCCATGTAATTATGAAACGACGTCAAATTTCACTGACCCAATTCCCCTCTGCGTTTTCTCCTTCAGCTAGGTATACCTACTATACGCTGTACTCGGATGAAGAATTATTTTAAAAATTTATAATATTTTTCGCGGTCTCGTCTCCGTCTCTGGGTTTGTTGAGTTGTTGAAAGGTGTGCTGTGTGCTCTGTGCTGAGGTTTGTATTCTTGGTAGTCGTATTTATGCTGCAGTTTGTTCGATGACGATCTACACGGTACGTGGTGTAGCCGGTGCCATTCCGCACCGGTCGTAATTAATTTTCGGGCCGGATTTTGTAAACTAAAATAATTCTTTTTATAATATATTCGAAGCGAGACTACACGTACGGTTTTTTTTTCTAGTGTGAAAAATTTTCGAGTAGCTGAAAATGTGCCAGAGACGGTCCGCCGGCCTCTCTCGCGTATAAATATTACCGTGGCGAGGTATGGGGGGCGGTAATTACATGAAAAATTGGCTCCATTTGTTATCGTCATCATCAACCACCTGAAGCACCTGCACAATGGTGCCAGCCAGTCGTGACTTTTGCCTATAATATAAACTTGCAACTTACCACTTACGAAGCTCGACTACGTATGTATTTTATTGATTACGTTTCGGTTTCGTTATTGGGCAATTCGTCCTAGCTCTTCGGAATGGAAACGTTAAAGTTGAAGAAATCTCGTATCGTTTCGTATAGCTTCCCCCAATCGCATGCCATACAGCTCTCGAACGTAGCCTCGCTTTTGAAGAATTTCGGCGCCAGAGACAAGAAATTCACCTTATCTGGGGGCCCGGCAGGCACTTAATCACGGTGTCATCCGTTTCGATTCTCTATCGAGCCCGATCAATTTCGCTTAACGGTTCGAAAATGTCCGTTTATTTCCGCATTATTGAATTTTTATACTCGTACGTCGTAGGTAGGAGGTGGGTACTTACAAAGGCGATGAACGCGACCGACTATGTGGTAGAACTTAAGTGAAGAATGAGCGTGATTTGAATTTAAACACGAGATTCCATCCTAACTGTTGGATGGAAGGTTTTTCGAGTAAAAGTCGACAGGCTTACGAAAGCATCAAGACCTGTCTGCGAGTTGGTGAAAAAAAAATAGGTTATTGAACTTTACGCCGCCGGCTGCTGTTGGCGAAAAGTCTGACTATGGGTTTGTTGTACCTTACCTATGGTATACGAAGCGTTGAGCACTACGCATTGTTCGTCAGGCGTTTCCGAATTTTTACAAGTCACCTTTGTCGTAAATGTTTTTAGGCAGTTCGAGTTGGAAAATGCATCGTACTTTATACTTAGTTATTACGCGTGTCAAATACGCCTGGCTAAGATGTTTATATGTATTTACATTTTGTGTACATATACCATGTTTACAAATAAGTAATTTTTTTTGTTCAATTGGGTACATATGTGGTGTAAATTCGAAGAAATGAATTACGTTGTTTGGGAATTAGTGTGGCCCTTTTTTTTTTTCGACGTAGGTGATTATTAAGTGACCGAAAATTACGTTTTGATTTTTTTTACAGGAGTTAAGTAAGCTACGACGACATTCTGACAAATTTTTTTTTAATAAGTTGAAATTATTTTTAAAAAGTTACCAATTTTTTGTTGTAACCTATTCTTCTGAAAATTGATAAAATTTGACATTTTGTTAAAAATGACCAGAACTGAAATTTTACTAAAAAATTAAAAAAACTGACTTCTTTGAAAAATGACTAAAATGGTCATTTTTCGTGTTATTGGTGTACATTCTTTTATAAGAATTAATTTTGTTGAAATGGCAAAAATTGACATTTTTCCAAAAAAAAAAATATAACAGAAGCGGAAATTTCATTGTCTCAAGATGTTTTTCTTTTCAATCTAAAATCAATTTTTTCATTTTTTCAAAGGATGCGTCATTTTTCCTTGAAACTGATGAAACTTTTCCTCGATGAAAGAATGATTTTTTCCCCTAAACTGCAACCTTCCATCGAAAAAGGTCCCACTTTGACCCACTCCACCTAAAAGTGAATTTTCTCAAATTTTTCCTCTTTGCAAAGTGAGACCTTTTTCGATGGGAGATCAGAAATGAAAGGCAAAAATTACATTACTTTTAAGGGAAATGATAAAAGTTGTAATTTTTTCGTGGATGGTTAATTGACATTTGAAAAAAATGATTAAACTGCCATTTCACTAAAATGAAAAAATCCAACTTGGGTATGCTTGAAAAATGACAAAAATTGGCATTATTCAAAAATGATTATCCTAATCGACTTCCCAAATATATAATAAAACTGATTTTCTTGAAATGGACAAAAATTTATATTTTTTTTAGAATGACGAGAAGTCCAAAATTCATATTTTACTAGAGTGAAAAAATTTAATTTACGTTGAAAAATGACGAAAATTGGCATTGACCTTCCACAAAAAAATTCATTTTTTTGGAATGAAAAAAATAGATTTTTTTTTTAAAATGAACAGATCAAACATTCTGCGCTGAAATGAAGGAATTGACTTTTCTCTGAAAAAGGACAAAAATTGACATTTTTCAAAAATAAAAAACAGACTTTTCAAAAATCTAAAAAATGATCTTCTAAAAATGACAAATATTCAAATTTTTCCTTAAAAATGGCAAACTTTTTCTAATATTAAAATAAAAGACGAATTTTTTAAATAAATCATTTTGGCGTTTTTAGCTCATCTCAATGGATTAGATCAAATTACAATATCTATTAGGTAGAGTCCTCTATCAAAATGATGATTTCGTTTGATAAAAATTGAAAATCACCCCTGAAAACATGTGTTCAAATCGTCACATTTAGTTCACTCACCCTAATGATTTGAATCGTAATTTTGATGATTTTTTTCGTAAGCAATTTTACCTATCAATCTCTAATTTTGAGTGGGAAAATTACAAAAAATTGCACGTGGAGTCGGAAAATGTGAAAAAATTCTATTGGTTGGAACTTTGAAAATTTCAGCACACCCCCCTCCCCCCCTCAAGACTCCATAAATTCGTCCTTGAATGTCCTAAAACGGGGCGTAGGACATACCAATTTTCTTTTTCAAAAAAAGGACAACAATAAACTTTTTTTTTAAATGACAAGACTTTGCTTTTAAAATGAAAAAAAACATACATTTTTCAAAGATAAGATCGACTTTTTCTCAAAAAATGAAAGTAACTTTTTTTTAAGGATAAAGAATAAAAAATTACCATTTTTCAAAAACAAAATTCTTGAAAAAATGAAAAAAAATTTCAGAATGGAAAGAAAAACACTTTGAGATAATAAAAACTAGTATATTTCAAAAATGATGAAAATTGACATTTTTATGCATTAAAAATTAATTAGGTGGGTAAGTATTCACATTTAAAAAAAAATTACCTACTTTTAGGTATTTTCAAATGTCATTTTGCTAAGTGAAAATTTTCCATTTTTTACTGCTTTAAAAGTTGAAAATCGTGCGAAATCGATGAATAAAATTTCATAAATTGGACTTCATTAAAGAAAAGTTGATCCGTAGTTGAAGAAAGAGAGAGTTTTTGCATTTCAACGCGTTGAAAAACAATCCAGAGTACATCTAAAAATTAATCTTTAATCGCCGATATCTAAATACCCCTTTCTATTTCAAGGTACACAATGTGATTAATCACGACCACCAATCTCGACCATTTACCACGTACGAAGATAGTCGCGGAGTAAAGTGTTGACAGTAATTGTTTGCGGTATTTTAATAAATGGCTCGCAAGCTCGCGGTATTCTGGTACAGTAATTATGTATTTAAAATACCGTTCTCGGTTATAAATGCGTTCTAAGGAGACAAATTTAGAAAAGGGTTAAATACTGCACATGGAATTACTATCAGTTCTCCTACTTCTACCGCCGTATAGATTTAAGAAAATCATCAAAAAGTACATTGTATCCGAGTACACTTATCCGAACTGTGTATTGCGGTCAATTTTACGTGTTCGTTTTGTATCGGTGGGTTTTGGTGAAAAAAAAAATTATAAAACTTGGAGATCGGTTTCTATTTTTAAGCGTTATTTATGGCACTACTCAGTGACATGATATATAGATTCTTAGGAACTTCCTTTTATCGAAACGATGTAGGCATATTCAGCCGGTTAACGGTGGTAGCCATTTCACTTGAGATTTTTCTGCAGCCTTTAACGAGTAGTGCTCTGTATGATTTGTGAACTATTGAGATACAAAACCGGTAATTCCAATATAAATTTATGATTTATGGTATCCGACAAACGCCTACCTATACATGAAAAACTATTGTACATAAGTCGAAAAACTTTCTCGGACATTTTATCATTTAATTGCAAAAAAAAAAGAAAAAAATACTCCAATGCTCTACTCGAAGTATAAACGTAAGCTTCGATGTGCGGTATCGTTATATCAATGATTGGTATTGGTACCTAACTCCTAAGGTTCTCTGATAGTATAGAATATATAGAACGGTGTATTTATACGAAGGCTAAATAAAGTTGAAATCTTTCATTTAAACATTATCGCCGCACACTGTACCTATTCATACATTGTAAAGTATAGAGCATATACATTGTATTCGAAATAAGCGTAGCTGTGTTTATTAAATACAGATTTTGTCGACGAGTACGCGGTAATTAGCACGCGTAAAAGCGGACCCGTCGGAAGCTGTTTTATTGGTATGTAACTCGTCTTGAATTTATGTATATTATACACAGTCTCATAGCTGTTGCAGTATTGTCAAGTTAGTAATGTGTAACACTATTTCAGTGGTACAACGATCGTACGTACGAACGTTTGCCTAATGTTGCGGTATTTTTGCGAAATAATATATGTTTTTACTCGTAGTTTGGCAAATCGAGGCTGAATCTGGAAGAGTGTTTGTTTGTGGTGTAGTTAAGAGGAATAAAAATGATCGTTGTTTCTTTCTTTCTTTTTGGTACATGTTTTTCCTCAGCAATTTGTCAATAGGCAATTATAATACTCCACCATATTTCTTTTCTCATTATCGTACAGTTGTCTTTTATGAAAATGAATTATGGTACTTAGTATTTACGTTCCAAATTTTAATGGGATTGAGAACAGTTCAAAATTTTCAAAATTTCTGGTCCATGACGAAAGCGATGTTTATTGATAGAAAGAACTTTTTGGCGAGATTTTTAAATTATTTTTCCACTCCCCCTTACAATACTAATTATTTCAGGAAAATGAAAATCTTTTTATTTTCGAAAAATTTCAGTTTCATCACTTTTTAGAAAAAGGGCAATACTCAAGAAAAGTGTCGACTTTCGTTTTCAAAAAATTTGAATTTTTATTATTTGAATGCCATTTTTTTCATTTTAATAGAGTCATTAGACTTCGTTTTGACTTGGGTATGTCTTATAACCGGTGGTGGGGGAGGGGGAGAGGGTCAGGAAAATTCTAGCATTACGAAGTTGTCCTTGGTTGATTTTTTGGACTTGGAGGGAATTTCAGGAATTCTCTTGAGGCAGATAACTTTTTGAACTTGAAAACTTCAGGTTGTAACAGTGGTGCAAAAACTGTGAAAATTATTAAAATTTTCATAATCATTTGGAATTTCGGAACACGATCAAATCGGTTGAAAAGCTATGGAAATACTGTTTTAATAGTCAAAAAATTCGTAAAAATCAATGCAAATATTGTAAACATTGCCAAAAAAGCGTAAAAATTGTTGAAAATTTGATAAAAAAAAATTGAAATTGTCACAAAAATTTTGGTAAAAATATCGTAGAAAAAATTCCACTAAATCATGAAAACTGTCAAAAACCTCGTAAAATTTTTTTAAATGTTCATAAAAATTATTCGCAATGTGACAAAAAAGGATCGCAAAATCATGAAATTCGTCGAAAATCTCATAAAACTGTTGTCCTAATATTTTCTCAAATTTTCACGGTTTTTCTCTGTTTTTCGATCTTTTTACTGATTTGCATGAATATACCTATGTAAATATTGCAACATTTTTTGTGGCATTTTAACCACTTTTGCGACAATTTTTAATAATTTTTAGGAATATTTTTGTAATTTTTACGAGTCTTCAAATATTTTTTAAAGACTTTTCCGATCTTCTCAACAAGCTTTTTATTGACTTTTATTTAAAAAGTTACGATTTTTAAACGCCACTTTCGACGGTTCCAAGATAAATTGATAGTTTTTTATAATATTTAAATGATTTTCAGCGATTTTAATGATTTTTCGACAGTTTTTGAAATAGTTTTACCTATGGTTGTAAAAAATTTGGCAATTTTAACACAATTTTCATAATTTTTGGGTATTTTTATCATGTTTTAAGCAAATCTCGACAACTTTTATAATTTTTGTCATAATTCGTGATTTTTTGACAACCTCTACGATATTTTTACCAATTTTTATGACAATTTCAAGATTTTCAACCATTTTTATGATTTCTTGAGCATTTTTAAAATGTTTTCGATAATTTTTATGGGAATTTTCAACTTTATTACCAAAATTTCTTACTGCTCTTACAACGTTTTTAATAATTCTCAATTGATTTGAAATGGTGAAAATTTTCATAATTTCAATAGCATTTTCGGCGATTTTTATGATTTTTTAAATTTTCAATAATTTTCATGATTTTTTGAGCATTTTTACAATGTTTTCGATAATTTTTGTGGAAAATTTCTACGTTGTTTCAAAATTTGAATTGCTCTTATTTGTACTTACAACATTTTCAAACATTCTCTCTTGATTTGAAATGTTGAAAATTTTCATTTAACAGCATTTTCACCAATTTTTTTGGCCATTTTCATCATATCTAAATTCAATGATTTTTATGCAAATTTCAACTATTTTTACAATTTTGATGTTTTTAGAATGTACAGAAAAATACCAATTTTTGTCATTCTTGAAAAAATGACGTTAAATATTCAAAATTTACGTGTACATAATTTATGTTTTCTAAGGGGATCCGTGATACATCTAGGGATTGTTGGGGGGGGGGGGGTG
>FIZU01059114.1:0-11308 GCA_900064475.1 Pseudococcus longispinus
TTTAGAAAAAATTAATCATATCATTTTAAAAATTCCATATTTTTCGAACCCCTGCCAAAAATTCAATTTTCAACTTGCAAAATTTTTTTTGCTCAAAAATGTTTGGAATTGTACTGAAAGTTTATTTTAAAATGGTGTTTTTCAGAAATGAAATTTAATTTTGTTCAAAAAATTTTAAAAAATCTGAGATTAGTTTTCGGTGAAAGAGAAGAAATCTAGGGGGTTCACTCCCCCAGTTTCAAAATTTTTTTAAATAACCGACACCCTTATATCCAAGGCTATTTTTTCTTCAGAGACGGGTTTTCTCAAAAATCGTTAGTAACCCCTACAACTTTTAGGTTGAACAAAAACTTTTCAAAGTTTTATTTAAATTATTTGATTCCTTGGTAGATGTTTTTTTTCAAGTTTTCAGCCTCTTCAATTTCGAATTAGGACAAAAATCGTCAAAATAAAATCGAGCTTTCAAAATTCCCCCTAATTATTTTTCAATTACAACTTGTAGCCCCTTCAATGTAAAGATTAGGCAAAAACTCATCAACAAAATGCACCTAATTTCCAACATAATATCCATTTCTTTTATTAAAAATTTACCCTGAATTTTTCACGAAACTTTTAACGCCTTCAATTCGAAAACCAGGCAACTACGGTTCATGGCGTTTCAACCACATTTCACAAGTCTACTTCCTCCCACCTGAAATGACGTGCTATTAGCAAACTGACACAAAACTGATGACTGTATCCTGAGAAAATAAAATAGGAAGGTTAAAAAAGGCTAAAAACTCTATTACGTGTAATTTATTTTCTTTGCATTTAAACGTAAATAGTAAACGTCCATTCGCCGATAATTTACGATCAATCTAGCACCGTCTGTTCGTGAAAAAAAAAACGCGGGAAAAAAAATGAAAACCACGAATCGTAGCAATAAATTTTAAAGCTTATTCGAAATTTACATTTCTTAGATAAAATGTCGACTGAAAAAAAAAGGAAGAAAAGAAATTGACTTTTTTCAATTATTTTTTTGTAATACAATGGAAAACAATTTACAAGGTGAATTTTGCATTCGCGAGAATCTTGAAAATAAACCCTTCGAATAGAAAAAAGAAAAGATATAAAAGTGGGTAAAAAAATTCGCCCTCGCGAAGTTATCGAATAATTTAACCAGAGTATCGAAATTTTACACGCAGGACGCGGGGTAGGTTAGGTATTGTTATAATACCGGAGTAATTTCAGGTTTTTTTCTTCTTTTAATAATCAGTATGATCTTCGCGAGGTGTAAATTAACGCGCTAATGAACAAACTTGAACTTCTTTTAGAAAGAAATTCAAAACTTGATTGGAGTGGACAATTGTCGAACGCTACTACGATAATTTAAGGAGAAAGTCATCGTCGTAGCTGAAGTACTAACCACGCGAGAAAAAAAAATTAAAGTGATGTACCCACGGCCACGTTCTGTTCGGAGTATGATATGATCGACGAATGAGGAATGACTTTACGATTGCCAATTTCAACGTAGAGTTTTATGAGATGGTACGATGCGAAGTGAAAATTATGAAACGTTACGAAATGCTTAGCTTGGGTTTTCGGTAACGCTTCTAATAGCGTTAGTCAATGCAACCGAGGAATATTTCGCTTTCATTTTTATAGCATCGATGCAATTCGAAAAACGTGCGAAATATTTCGAATCGAGCAACGTGGCCAATTCCAATCCGAAGAATGTGTATTTGTACGAATACGATATTCTATCCAGTCATAAGTTATCGTATTGTATACAAGAAATCAATTCTTCCACTTTATGGAAATCCTTCAAGGGCGAACAGAATGGAAAGAAACGGAAAACAAGAATTAAGTAAATATTACCCCCCTCGCGACTTCTTCTTCAACTGACCCTTTTTAAAAAAATACCATAAAATGCATAAAATCGATACGCTTACATGCTACCATCATTAGTCGTTTTGATGAACATATTCGATGTTAAAAATTCAAACCTTTTTGCTCCTAGGAAGGTATATAGGTAGGTATAGCCAATTCGGAATTTCTTAAATAAATTTTCCAACTGAGACCTTTATTGGTGGAAAAATACACACAGAACATTTTAAAAAGGCAATTTGTATCTCGCAAGGTATTCGAATTTTGTTCAAGTTAAAATTCTACTAAGCGATTTATTACGATAAGTTTGATTTACGTCGCAGTCTTGTTCATAATCGACATTTTTATAAAACGTCGTAAATTTTCGAGGTGAATACTCGGATGATATTTACACCGAGACATTTATTAAACCATCGAAGAAAATTTCCACCGGGTATTTTCTTCTCTATAATATATAAATTCTATCAAAAGGTAACCTCTGCACCTGAAATTGTCGATGGGAATAGAGGATACGAATCGAGTATATGAGAAAATGGCGAACATTCCACGCTCAATGTTCGCTATGTAATCATACTTCATCCTACCTGAATTTTTATTCGCGATAAAAATAAAGATACAAATAGTTCGAAACGTCAAATGTACATATGTGTGGATGAAAATGGACATTGAACGATTCCGGAACTAATTAAAGAGAAGGTGAGACTTGATCTTGGTGCAGATTGTGGTAATAATTTGCGATGATTATAGGTCTTAAAAATCAAAACTGCTTATTTCGTTGTTTTAGTTTTCGACCAGGAGGAAAAGAGGAGAGAAAAAAGAAAAAAATCTTTGTTTTTGATGATTTTTCGATTGTTCTTTGAATAATAGAAATTTTCAAAAAAATTATCCAAACGAGGATCAAGAACCTCGATCATTTTTTGCCCATGACTTAATTTTTTCCCATTCGATTTATTACAATTGGTTGGATTTGCAAACCATTTTTTCTAAAAAGAATCTTTTTATTTTGTCTGCATGTAATCTGATTTTGCAAGCTAATAATTTAGGATCTAAATAAAACAGTCAATGGCTGAGGAAGGAGGGAGGGAGGATTTATCAAAAAAATTGCACCATACCAACCAATCTCGTAATTCAATCCTGAAACTTCTCAAAATCGTAGCTTTTTTTCAAGTTCACACAGTTTTAATTAAAATAAAAAAAATTACGATAAATGCTTAGCAATTTACGTACCTATTTCAAAAAATGCCAGATACGAACCATGGGAGAACATGTACTTAAGAGCAGACATTTTTTGGAAAAGTATTTTGTGAAATAACTCTTCCTTTCAGCCAATTTAACAAATAGGAATAATTAATTTTTAATGCTCTAAAATTTCGCTTGAATTAATTTTTTTCCTTGAGAAATTACCGAGGAAAAATTTACCCCCTTTCTTTACCTATCCTTCAAAAAAGAAATGTATTTTTCAGTTTTTATTGTATTATTTCGAACCATAATTAAGAGGTTAACGATATAGCCTAATGGGCCTATACTTTGTCATCAGTCCAAACTGAATAGGAAGGAGAGAGATGCTTGCTTTTCTATCTTCCAGCGACGAAATTGTTTTTCTGACAAAAAAACACTTTGGTTTTGTGTGGGAAAATTTATGAAAGCAATGAGACTTTTTTTAGATACATAATTAGAAAAGTTTGAGTTCCGAGATGAAAAAATAGGTCAAAATTTCATCCGAATGATCTGATTGTCAGTCAGAAATTTGGAAATTGTCAGTTTTTGGACCCTCTCTTCAGCTATGGTTTCTGCTCTGTTTTTCATGCTTCATTTCTCTGGATTTTTTCGTTGAGATTCGCTATAATATATTAGTTTTGACAGGGTTGGACTGAATTGGAAACAACCCCTTCCCTCATGGCAAAATTCCATAATTTTTTTAGACAGAACTCTTAAAAGTGATGGCCTTATTCTCATAGGTATTTTAAAAAATTTAGCATTTTGAGCCAAAAAATTGAGGAAAAGAACGTTGAAATCATAATTTTTTGTAAAATTTTATACGAGTCGAATGTTTTCTAAATATTACTCCAATCAGTAATAATAACTTTGATGCTTCACTGTTCAACAAAAATGTAATCTTGACAGAAATTGGATATGGTTGTAAGTTGGGGAAAGGGAATTGATAATTGGAGGATGGAGGTACCTAAATTTCAAATTATACGAATCATTATTCATTCATCTGTACTTACAGTTCATACCAGCAGAAATGACTGAAACTTTACAAAAACACTGACGATTTAGCAAAATGACTAACAATTTTACAAAATGCCTAAATATTTTACAAAATGTTTAAAAATTTTACAAAAAGACTAATAATTTAGCAAAATGACTAATAATTTTGCAAAATGACTAACAATTTTACAAAATGCCTAACAATTTTACAAAATGCCTAAATATTTTACAAAATAACTAGGCATTTTACAAAATGACTAGACATTTTACAAAATGCCTAGATATTTTACCAAAAAAAACTAGACATTTCACAAAATGCCTAGGCATTTTACAAAAAAACTAGACATTTTACAAAATGCGTAGTAATTTTACAAAATGGCTAGACAGTTTACAAAACGACAAAAAATTTACAAAATATCTACTTTTTAGCAGAGGATATGCTTTTACCACAACCAAATCATTGAAAAACGTTACAAAATTTGTTCAAAATTCCTCGATGATACATTTTGTCAGACGGCCTTTCAGAAATCACACTGACTTTTGGATATTTTGTCAGGTATTAGACTTTTTGGACTAGAAAAATTTTTCAGAAATTACGCTGACATTTAGACATTTTATCGGACAGCCTTTCACCAATTTTTAAAAAAAAATTGTTTCAAGTTTTCAAAAGTCAGGCATTTTGTTAGACTAGACTGGATTAACTAGATTAACCTGACTTTTTGAACAATGGAAAATTTCAGAGATTCTGACTTTCTGGACTTGAAAAAAAATTTATAAGATGAGCAACTGATTTTTTGAACTTGGAAAAATTTAGGACTTGTTGTGATTTCAAACCAATTTCAATTTTAGGACTTGGGAAATTTCAGGGAGATCACTCTGACTTCTAGACAATTTATTATACAAAAGTTTATCTGCTTTTTAGACATTTTGTCAGAGTTTAGACTTCTTAGATCTGAAAAATTCAACGGATTCTAACTTTTAAGACTCGTAAAAATTTGGGTCATTTCAAAATTTGATTTTTAGACATTTTATCAGACACTATGAAATTTTTTTAGACTTTACATAAAAAGTAGAAGCATATCCTATGTTTTATATTTGCATAGGTATGTGTGGAAACAGAGCCAACTCCGGGGGGAGGGTCCAGGGTGCAACGAGGTCCAAAGGGTTGAATTTTTTTTACAAAATTTCAGCAAAATGAACGTTTTCATTATTTTTTTTTGTAAATTTTCTTTTTTTAAAAAAAAACATTACTCATCATTTTTTTAAACCTTTATTTCGACAACTCCAAAACATCTTTTAGTAAACAACTTTCTCAATTCAAAATCTCTCACACACCAAATTTTTCAAAATTTTGGAACCCCTTGAGTAGTCGACCCATCCACACAACTTCTCTTCAAAAAAACCACCACTTAATCGATTATTTAAAAAAAACCACCGTCACATACCAAGTGAACCATAAAAGATGCTCGATTTAAATTCAACTAGTAAAGTTCACTCAACTCGAATAAGCGGATTATAAAACAAACAAAGGCTTCACTCCTTCAGAACAAACCGCAACACTGCGGACACAAGTGGCCAAAAATTGAAAAATTCCATTCGTACTTCTAACATGCGAGCCCGCAAAAAAACGAAACATTCCAAAACGAATATTTTTGCAGTGGCATCTCCGACAACTTTTTCAAACTAGCGATTAACCATAAAAGCACAACGCACGACAGAGTAAAAAACTTGGCGAATGTCCTGCGTACGTATATGATAATCTCTCATACCATGTGGGTTGATTGACGAGCCTTGAGCACAGCGCTAAACTCCTTTATCGTACAAATACCTTGGTAATCCGGTAAAAAATGAAATTCGCTTGGAATCTTCGCAAGCATACGTTGATAAAGCCAACCATCAAGATGGATTTAAATCCTTCCTCGATGCACGCTAATTTACTCGTAATAAAAAAAGTCAAATAATGTATGCAGTTCAATAACCATGAGCTACAAATGACATCGAATAAATTACTGACCTAAATAATTACGTATAAAAATTCAATCTTCGTTCATCTCGTATGGTATCAATTTGATCGTACGTACAAATGTGATTGAAATTTTCGTAATACGAGCGAGAATATGTATCAATTTTTGTGGCCATTGCCAAAATCAGCCGTAAGGCTGAAAACGTCATATTCAGCATGACTCAATTGTACGTATAGAAATCCATACGAGCACATAGGTTCATAAAGAGTTCACACGAAGGCAGCATAAACGTACGTACATTTTATGGTATCTGTTGGTTTTTATACCACAAATTCCAACCAAGTTCGTCTATGTCAATGTTAACATGTTATCTGGTCTTAGGTTTAAATTTGTAAGTTCGGGGGTACCTGACTAACCAGTTCGTCGTTGTGACATACAAATAGCACCAGCATCAGCACGCGGTTCTATCTACTCGTGGTAGGTACTTGTACACATCACAAGACCGGTGCGGTGCGAAATTTACTATCGAGAGGTGCCTACAACTCGGATTATACCTGCAATCCACTCTCGCTGTTCTCGGTCCAGTATACGTACAGGTGTAAAGTCGAAGAGAGAGAGAAAAAAAAAGAAAGGAAAAGTGAACGAAAAATCCGCTTCGTTCGGACCAGACGAGATACGAAATATTCGATACTCGGCTCGTTGGTTAATTAACAAACCAGAGATTAGCGTAGGCGTCGATACTGGTCGATTTTTTATCCAAACGATACAATTATCGTGTCTTATACAACGTGAAATAAATACCTGTCAATTTTTTTTCTCAAATAACCGCGACTCGTAATTACAAGGAAATTTCCAATAGGCTAGTTCCATAATAAAAGACGAACATATTCTATTAATCGACCAATTTTGAGCAAGCGGTATCCTTCATCTCGCCTTAAGAAGCGTTGCTAACTTCCTCAGATGCCAACTTATCTCGGATCCGTTTCCGCTTTATCGAATGGCGATGTGAGGAAGTAGCTGCCCAAGAAGCCGTGACCTTTTATACCTCTATAAGCCTTGCGGATATTATTTCTTACTGGTACGAGTAGGTATCTCCACGTTATAGTAATTTTTATAGAAATCAGATAACAAATTTTATTTTCCAATTGCGCTTACTATTCGCAACTCGTTCGCGTGTATGTGCACGGCAAGGTCGTCCAATGGAATTGCACGAGTCATACAGAAGCAGTTTTATGTTACTGTGTAAACCATGCGATGCGAGTATCAATTTGGAATAAATACTCATCGACTACGACGATGGAGTTTCAAACGTGCAAATAGGTAAACATGCTCGTAGAGTTCAATAGTTGTAATTTCGTGAAATGATTTCCTCATTATCATTACATGGGTCCTCGTCGATAATGGATAGGAAGATATCAGAGGTTATGGTAGGTCAATGGACTATACCTTTGAAAACAACATTAAAAGTAGTTAAAGTAATATGGAGACAATAACAGGAAAACCATAAAAAATTTTAAGGACTTGAAATTTCGTTAAAACTGTTTGCATTTGAATGAGAAAAACAACTATTAAAAATTATTTTAAAAATCGTTCAAATATTGGTGAAAAATTGCGAAAAAGACTGTTGAAATTGCGTAAGAATCTGTTCTAAATGTCTTGAAAATTTTTTTAATCGTGTCAAAATTTCTCAAAATGGGGTAAAAATATCGAAAAATTACCTACATTTTTTACATTACGAGTATTTTCTGTCTGCATGATTTTGTAACAGTTCAATACTTTTTCATACACTTTAAAGATGTTTTTAGTAACTTTTGCGGAAATTTTCACATTTTCGATGAAATTTTATCAATTTTTCAGTAATTTTGTAATTTTTTTCTTCATTTTGAACAATTTTCAAATCATTTTCAAAAAATTTTGAAATTTTTGAAGAAAATTCATGTTTTATCGATTTTTGAATAATCTTAAAATACGTATGGCAGGTTCGGTGTGCATTCCTGGGGTCTCACAGCAGCGCAGCCAGACAGCCATCAAAGGAAAAGAAAGGGTGTTAATGATAAAAAATAGAAATTTTTTGAAAATTGAAAAAAATATTCTCCATTCTGTGGAATGAAAGAGATTTATTGAATTCGAGCGAAGCGAGGGCGAAAATGTTTGCAAAAAAATACATTCAAAACGTGAAATTTCATTATTTTTTCAACATTTCAGCAATCATGAGGGGCCATGGCTCCCCTGGCTACGCCACTGATTTCAATATTCTTTCAAAATTTAAAAATTTTCAACGAAGTTTGATAGGAACCTGGACATTTTCTCCACTTTAAATACTTCCATACTTCAAGCATTAATTTTTAATAATTTTTTATGGAAATTTCAACAAACATTTCGCAAATTACTAAGTAAGATGATGTTAATCCAGTGGAATAGTCGTTTCATCCCCCCTCCCCTCCCCTCCCCTCCCTCCCGACCCGATATGAGAAAAATTTCAAAAAATCATTGATAAGTAGTCGGAATTTTTAAGAATAAAAATTTTTGTAAATGTTGTAAAAGGAGCTGAAAATTTGAAAATTTTGACTCTGATTGAATTTCTTTGGACCTTTTTGACTCCATATATAGTTTTCTGCAAAATTTTCAAATTGAAAAATTATTAAAATTCGAAAAAAGTTGAAATGAATAATTCAGATAGGCTGCAAACTTACTTCAAATATCTCAGAAGTTATTGAAAAAAAAGACAGTTCAAAATGCGAAAATATTTTGTAAAATTTACAAAAAAAATTGGTAGAGTTTCATCAAAAATGTAAGAATCTGAAATATCATAAGAATGCAAAAAAAAAATGATTTCTCATCAAAATTGACTAAAAATTAGGTAAAATGTGCAATTTTTTTGATATTTTGACAAACTTTTGACAGATTTTGAAAGTTTTGTAAAAGGAACTGAAAATTTGAACGTTTTGACTCTTACTGAATTTCTTTGCACTTTTTTGACTTCACATATAATTTTCTGCAAAATTTTCGAATTGAAAAATTATTGAAATTCGTGAAAATTGAAATTGATAACTCAGATAGACTATAAACTTACTTCAAATATCTCAACATTTTTTTTAAAAAAATGACAGTTGTTCAAAATGCGAAAATATGGTATAAAATTTTTAAAAAATTGGTAGAGTTTCATCAGAAATGTAAAAATTTGAAATATCATAAAAATGCAAAAAAAATGATTGATTTCTTATCAAAATTTACTGAAAATTAGGCAAAATGTGCAATTTTTTTTGATATTTTAACCAACTTTTGACAGATTTTGAAAGTTTTTGATAAAATTCCTAAATTTTTCGAGGCATTTCGAACATCATATTCAGTAATGTCGACATGACGACAGCATTTTGATGTTTTTGTGCATTTTTCGCCCAATATTTGAACGAATTTTACAATAATATGGACAAGTTTTGTGTTTTTTCGAAAAATTTAAACAATTTTTTAAATATTTTTAGTATTTTTTCCCAATTTTATAGAGAAATTTTCACGATTACAACTTTTTTTATAACATTTGAAAAAAAATGTGACCCTTTTTATAATGATATTTCAAAAATTTTTGATATTTTTTGCAATCTTGTAATTTTTTTTATTATTTGATCCACTTTCATAATATTTGAAACAATTTTGATGCAATTTTAGTAATCTTCTTTCAATATTTTTAGTATTTTTTCCATCGAATTTCTAAAACATTTGAAATAATGTTGATGCTATTTTATAGAAATTTTTTTATACGTTTTTAGTCATTTTCCAACAAATTTCAACGATATTTTAATACTTTTGTGACATTTTGAAAATATTTCAGCAATTAAAATTTGTTTTTTTCTATAAATTTAACCATTTTTACAACATGGATGCGATTTTAACCATTTTTTAAAACATATTCCGAAATAATTTTTACAACGATTTTAAAAGTTTAAGCAATTTTAACGACAATTCAATAAATTTTATTATTTTTTGAATATTTTTCCTCAATTTCATTATTTTTTTCACGATTACAACATTAAACAACTTTGATGCAATTTCAGGAGTATTTTTGAGACATTTAAAAGCAATTTTGAAGCTCTTAAAGAGTAGAAGTCAGTTGAAATTATTAGTGCTGCGTAGTGAAACTTCGTTAAAATATTTTCTGAATGTGGTAGCCTCGTTAACTCGAAGAATTCAATTTTTCTAACCACTAATGAAAAAAAATTTGATCATCAGCTCATTACTTGATGTCTATTTTTCAAACACTTGTAAAATAATTTTGGAAATGAGACTTTTGAAAAACATTTTCAATGAATTCGAGCAATCAGGTCATCAAGATCTTGAGAACTTTTGCTCGACTTAGTTAAATTTGCGACAAAAAATTCTTCAAAAACGAAAAAAATTTCAAGATCCTTGAAACATGAATTTGACCCAGAATGGAATTTTGAATTTGATTCCAATCCAAACACTCAATAAAAAATCTAAAATTGAGATTCTTCAAAAACGAAAAAAATTTCAAGATCCTTGAAACATGAATTTAACCCAGAATGGAATTTTGAATTTGGTTCAAAACCAAACACTCAATAAAAAATCTAAAATTGAGATATTTCTATCACCAAATTCATCTTGAAGGAAATTAAAACATCGATGAGACGAAGAAAAAAATTCATGAACTTTTGAAAGCTGAGATTACCTCGAAAAAACTCAACTTTGAGCTTCGATTTTCATAAATGAATTCTGATATTTTTTCAATTATTTTTCAAGTTGTGTTAACTTAAAATTTTACCAATCATGAAGCATTAATCCTCGAAATTAAAAATATGCATAAATAAATATAAGTTCGTCAAAGTAGAAAAAAAACAAAATTCCCCCACAGTGGCTAAAGAATGATGAAAATGCCCCCTCCTTTGAAGTGGTACAGATCTTTGAAAAAATTGCGAAAATATTCATTTGCCCATGATTTTCTCATAAGTTCAACTTTCAACAAAAGTCGTGATTCCAAAACTGGAAATTTCATTTCTACAAAATATAATTTTTAAATAATAATTTATTCCGCGAGAAAAACTTTTTGAATCATTTCCCGATAGTCCAGTAAAATTAGATCATAAAATGGGAAAAAACGGAAAAAAAAGGTAGCAGGTATTTTTTTGCGAAAAAGTGTTGAATGTGGTCCCAATAGTCACCACACAAAACCCTCGGGCCCCAGCTGGCGGGGCAACTCCCCCGGGGGGTGGAACGTCTCCCCATGTTTCGTTTTTTGCAAATTACGCGAGACG
>FIZU01059120.1:0-17125 GCA_900064475.1 Pseudococcus longispinus
CAAATATGAATCAACATAGAGCAACGCGCTTTTAGTATGTTACACAGAACTCAATGAAATACCTACTGTATAAATTTCATCGAATTCGTACGGTTAGTTTGGGAGAAATATGGCGTCAAAGTCGAATTATACGATTTTTGTTTTGCAATTACCCCACTACACCTTAACGGTTTTGAAAATGTAGAAAAAAACTTTGACTGCAAAAATCTCAAAAACTAACCCCTCCAGGAAAAAACTACCAGTTCATTGGAGAAAGAGAATTTTAAGCTCTACAATTTTCATCCCTTGCATATTTTTCGTAGAACCCTTAGTTTGGCCAAAAAATCCAAGTTTTTGGTTTTTGAGATTTTTGCAGTCAAAGTTGTCTCAAATTAAAATTATCCATTTCAAAAACTTTCCATAAACATGGATTTTCTGGCCAAACTAAGGGTGCTACGAAAAAAATTCAAGGGATGAAAATGGTAGAGCTGGAAATTCTCTTTCCCCAATAAGCAGTTATTTTTTTTCTAGGGGGCTAATTTTTTGAGATATTTGCAGTCAATTGTTGTTTCAAAACGAAATTGTACAGTATCCACTCTGTAAATTTCTCATAAACATGGATTTTATGGCTAAACTAAGGGTGCTACGAAAAAAATGCAAGGGGTAAAAATTGCAGAGCTTGAAATTCTCCTTCCTCAATGAGCAGTTAGTTTTTTTCTGGGGGACTTATTTTTCGAGATTTTTGCAGTCAAAGTTGTCTCAAAATGAAATTATTCAGTACCCACTTTCATAAATTTCCAATAAACATGAATTTTCTAGCCAAACTAAGGGTGCTACCAAAAAAATGCAAGGGATGAAAATTGTAGAGCTTGAAAATATCTCTTTTGGTTGAGCTTTTGGTTGAACTTTTAGTTTTTCGCTAAGGGGCTTATTTTTTGAAAATTTTGCAAAGTTGTCTCAAAATGAAATTATTCATGTATCCCCTTTGTAAATTTCCTATATAAACATAGATTTTCTGGCCAAACTAAGGGTGATACGAGAAAGATGCAAGGGATGAAAATTGTAGAGCTGGAAATTCTCTTTCCCTAATGAGCAGTTAGTTTTTTTCTGGGGGGCTTAGTTTTCGAGATTTTTGCAGTCAAAGTTGTCTCAAAATGAAATTATCCAGTATCCACTTCATAAATTTCTCATAAACATGCATTTTCTGGCCAAACTAAGGATGCTACGAAAAAAATGCAAGGGATAAAAATTGTAGAGCATGAAATTCTCTTTCTCCAATGAGCTGTTAGTTTTTTTCTAGAGGTCTAATTTTTCGAAATATTTACAGCCAAAGTTTTTCATTTTTGAAATTACCGAATTCGTAAACCCATAAACATTGATTTTCTGGCCAAATTAAGGGTGCTACGAAAAAAATGCAAGGGATGAAAATTGTAGAGCACGAAATTTTCTTTCTCCTAGAAGCTGATACGTTTTTGCCTACAGGGCTTAGTTTTCGAGATTTTGGCAATCAAAGTTGTTTTTTCATTTTCAAAACCATTGCCTTCCTTCCTGAGCCACCCCATATACTTTATGTCAAAATTGAAAATGTGTTTTCCTGGACATTTTACATATTCGTTTGAAGAGAATCAACAATGATGATTTAATTTTTCAAAAACCCATCACGAGTGTCCCACAGATACTTCAAGTTGTGAATTCTCCTTAAAGGTCTTTTATTTGCTATGACCAATTATTTATCATCCACGAGAATAATTTATGTAATAACGAGTACTTTTCAAAAGTAAACAAGTACCTTGGTCGTAACATTGGTAAAAAAAACTAATAAGCTGATCACTGAAAATATTTTCCAAATACGTAAGTAAATTAAAAACCGTTGGTATAAGTAGATAAAGTGATATAATAGCTCTTTATGCTACACAAGTTCAATAGCAAACATTAATAATCAAGGGCCGAAGGTTACCTGAGAAAAAAATCTAATAAAGTAAACACTTTTGAAAAAAATATCAAATCATCGTGAGAATCTAAAGAGCAAAAATTACCCAGTTTGATACAATGTACCTAATGTAACTTTTTCTTAGAAATTTTATTATAAAAAATATCTAAATGTATTCCACGCGCATTTATTTATATTTCAGAAAGTGATAGAAAGAAAAATATGGTAGATGTTACTTTCGACGAAGGTTACACTCGTATGTATACAGACAGACTAGAAACAAACCATCGAAGGTTGATAAGATTTCCAAGTCTTTTCGTGTAATCGATCATCGACCTTTCTTTGTGTAATGCAAGTTTTAACTAGATATAATAATACACTGCATCGATATTGAATATGAATTCAATGCCTATTCGATCTCATACATTGAAATTATTCACACTTTTTCTTCCTTTTATTATATTTACCTACGTACGAATCGTCAATGACCGAGCGAAAATTTTTAGCTGGTTTCTTATTTTGAACTTTATACAACATTAAAGTCGTCACGTGTACGACTCTATAATTTATGTTCTTTTATTATATATGTAGACTTTGATAATTACTTTATGGAGCTTCCTAGCCCTAGGTGTAAATATAAAGTATAAGTATGTACGATTAAAATTAAATTTACACAAAATTCATGCAAAAAAACCTCGAAATAATTTCAATAACTTTCAAACATTCGAAGAAATATTCAATTCTTGCGCAGCTTGACTTTTAAACAATTTGTGTAAAATTTAATAACTACTTGAATCCAGTTCTCGCACTTCCGATGCAAATATTTCTCTTGCTATAAAACAATCGAATAAAAATACAATCGAGTAGGCGTACAATACAATGTGTAGTACAGAAGAATTTTGCAAAAATGCTATTAATTGGTATAATTAAAATTAATTTGCTGGAATTCGAATGACATTGTTGAGAATTTCAATTCCGTAATAAGAAAAATTTTTATTTATAGAAATACGTAAATATTTTACCAGCTTCACTGGTGTTTAGCCCATGTACCAAATACAAGGAAAATAGAAGTGAATGCGAATGGAATGTAATAAATTTGATGGAAAAATGCATATTAGACGTTGATGGCTAAAATAGGTCCTTGATAGCAATTTTTTTCAAGAATGAAGTCGATTTTTAAGATGAATAATGTGTTTCCTTTCTTTTTTTTATTATTTAACATTTCCTGTTTATTTAAGTTGAATTTCACTTCGAAAAATTTTACTTCGAAAAGAAAAAACGTGACCGTATAGTATATAGTAGGTAGCTAGGTACCTATGTTTTCTTCAATTTCTTCGTTTTCTCATCATCCTTCATGAAAACGATTCCTTGCCTATGTTCATCAAAAAATTCTCAACCTCAAACCTATTTTTTTTCAATGAAATAATTTTAAAATTTAACAAAATCTCTCAATCTCGTTAAAAAAATGATAGAAATTTCAAAAAAAAATTTACCACGATGCTGGCTTATATTCGAAAAAAAGAATGTACGAAGAATGAGAAAATTATGACACGAGAAAGGTGATTCAGGCAGCTTTCGAACCGAAAATGGCATTATTGTGGAAGGAAGGAGGGAAGGGGGTTAAAAATTGAAGATTCTAACATGGAATAATTTTTTCGAGACCAAAAAACAAAAAATAATCAATTTTTTAATCAAGTTTTGCAAAATCTGACAAAATATTGAAAATTATATGTTCTGTGACTTGAAATATGAAAAAATTAAAAAAGCTGATATTTTTCCAAAAAAGTGCTTCAATTTCTTGATTTTCTGTTGCATAAGTACCACAAATTGAAAAAAATTAAACAAATTACTTCAGTTCTTAATATTCTTATAATTGTTACAAGTATTGCTTGATATTTTAATAAAAATCGATAATTAGACACTTTTCAATATTTTTATGAAAATTTACATATATTTGTGGACTTGATTGACTTTTTATTGAAATATCAAATTGTGATTATACAAAACCAAAAACATATCCATGATTTGACAGATTTTCTATTCAATGGAAAACTAGCATCTTTTCCAAATATCCAACTCGAAATGCAAATCAAGGAATTTTATGACTTAAAAAATCCTGAAATAGGTCATATGCATTTTTAGCATCGAAAATATGCAAAAATATGCACTTTCAAAGCTCAAATATGCAAAATAAGCAACATCAATTGGGTACCGTGAAAATCATTTTTTTTAAAATTAGAACATGGTAACGTTAAAATCATTATTTTAGGCAGTGATTTTCGAAAAAATTCAAAAACAAATAATTTTATCTTTATAAAATTTCTCAATTTGTGGTAAAAAAAATATGAAAAAAATGTCCATTGTTTTTGCGGTATTTTTTGTAATTTCTTAATTTTTCCCCTAAAAAGTGAAGAAAAAAGGGAAATTTAGCTCTATACCTATTTCAAAATATGCAAAAAAAATTGCGAAAAAGGCCCAATTATGACAAAATGTGTTATGTTGAATCCCCTAAAACATGCAGAAATATGAATTTTAGTATATTTTAGCTTCAAATATGCAAAATTAAATCAGGCTTAAACCACTGATAATTTTATGAATCGCAAAGATATGAACGATTTGCTCCATCCAACATCAACATAGAAAAACATGCAATTTCATAAAATTCTCAGCTCCAATAATCACATCAAATTACCAAATTTTCCACTCGAATTCAATTTTTCCAATTGAAAATAAAATTTGGCCATTATTGGGGACAAGTTTCCCTTTTGGATGATTCGTTCGATCTGGGCTTCTTCAAATAGGAAAATTTGCAATCAAAATTAGAACTTATAAAGCAAAAATAGCAATTTGAAGTTTTTAAAAGTTGAAAATATTAATACGTGGGGACTTTTTGTAACTTGCATGAAATATTTTTCCAATTCTAGTTTTTAATTCGTTTTTCCTCGAACTGTTTCAATTTAGACTATTCAGGGTGTCTAACAAAATTTCCAAATTAAAATTCAGTACTTTCTCAGAACTTTTTTTCAGGAATTTTTAACATCTTCTGGAAGATGGTTCTCAAGTGTACGACCTCCCACCACCACCTACCCAAAAAACCGTATGACAGTTCGCCAGCCTTCCCTAAAGGACAGATTTTGAACTTTTTTTTTCAAAATATTTCTTTCGATGTGTCAATGAGTCATCAAAAATCAAGGTTCATAAATTTGCATATTTCGGACAGAAAAAATCAAAAATTCGTTATTTTATAAACATTTTTTCCACTTTTTTGTCGTTTTTTAACCTTTTTTTGACGAGTAGATGAGTCATCAAACATCAAGGTCCATAAATTTTCAAATCTTTGTAAAATGGAACCCCTTTTCAAAAATTGGAGGATTTTTGAGTCAAATTCAGCACTTTTTCAGTACTTTTCCAAATTTCAGCAGCATTTTGAAAAATGGAGGACCTTTTCAGAACTTGGAAGACCTTTTCAGAATTTTCAGCAACTGCAACCTGCTACATTTTTACATTTCATGGTAGAATTTTAGCACGAAAATGGGTCATAAACCAACAATGCCTAGATAAAATTACAAGAGAAGTGAAGAAAAATCATCAAGGGATCAATCAAGTGAAAATTTTCAATTATAAACTTCAACTTTAGGCCTCAGAATGAATTTTCTACAAATTTTCAGCAAAAAAAAGGCTAATGAGCACATCATTGTTAATTTTCCAACCTAAACTTTACTTTCCAAATTGAAAATGTTATTTTGTAAACTTAGGAAAGCAAGCTCTGCTTTCTCACTAATCCACTTTTGCCTTTTTTTACTGAAATTTTTGTATTTATTTCTTTTATAATAAATCTTGTTTTCACATTCACCTATAAAATTTAGAAAAAAAACTGCACAAAAATTTAAAAAGTAACGTCGACGTCTTATTCCACTCGAATTAACAAATTACATAAGTAAAATAACTCTGATTCGGTTCACGCATCCGGCGAATATTATATAATCCACGAATTAATATTCGACTAAGCTCATTACGAATAATAGAAATGAAAAAATTTCATACGTCACAAACCATACAGCAATTTAAAACAAATTAAAATTAATAGAAATCAGTTCGATATAATTAGCCAGACTACCTCGATTAAAATCAACTTCCTATCCCAACGCCAACATCTTCCCAACCAGTTACCGAAAAAAACCCAGGTAGGTAACTGATAAACCAAACCAAAACAAAAACAAAGATATTTACTCACCTTTATTATCAATATTTTGGCACTGTATCGTCAACATTTTGACACAATCACGTTTAATATTGGTCACTAGGTAAGAATCGATCACTTTTTCAACGAAAATTCGCGAATAGTTGAAATTTAATACGAAAATTTAATTCGGATTAGAAATTTTATAGAGAATCTCGCGTATCGCGAACACAGATAATGTTCAATCTTCGCTGTACCCACCGCAGACGAACACGGTAACGAAATAAGCAGTGATATTTGCGTTATTAACAGAGTGATACATAGCACATCGCCTAAAACGATCCGAAATTTATACCGCGGTTGACCGTGAATATTCTCGACGTTGTCAGACTGATGAACGCGACTCTACGAAAATTCAGCTCATCGACTCAACCGAACCGATCATGTACGAAAATTTTCTTGATCCACTTGCATTTATAATACCTCGGATCACGACCTTAAATCGAGCCACGTCGAGCAGCGGAGATTACCATTATCTATTATTGGTTGTTCTAATTTTTCATCACGTCACTTCTACGCTTTGATTACAAAACAATTTTTCCTTATCGTGATTCCTTAACCCGACTAAGATGATAACGTCACTAACGTACAACGAATGGACGAACTGTATGATACGATAGTATAGGATACACTTAGTTATCATCACATAACGATGTTCTTTATGGATGGTCTAATCATGATGATAGTTTCGTAACGTGGGTTTATTGTTTAGGGAGCAGTAGAAAGTGCATAGAATGGTATGGAAAATTCGTCGGCTCGATTTAGGTCAGTAATTTCCATGCGTTGTGGATAAGAACGAGCGAAAGGGAGGGGGTAGGTTTTGAACAATTTGATAACGTGTGTTTCAAAATTAAAAAAAAAATTGATAGAAAAATGGCAGAATCAAAAAGAAATTGAATTTACGTACGTAAACATTGTATACTCGGATACTTCCTCCATATTTGAATAAATTAATCTGAAAATTTAGGCTCGATTTTGTCCACCCCCCCCCCCCTCCTCCACTCATTCTCACATACCCCAGCACTTCCTAAACTGAACTACCCAAATCAATTTCAGCACCTCTTTTTTCTTCTTTGTAGAAATTGAATTGACTTGAGATATAAATACGAACATTTTGATTGATTCGCTTTTCTGAAACCTTCATATCTCTCAATCTTTCGTAATTTGGTATTAAATTAATCGAACAAACTTCCAATACTGGTTTCTTCTCGGTGATTTTATTTCAATTCTCACACAAATGGAATGAAATACCAACGAAATTCGTTCGATACTTTAATCAAAATATTTCTTAAATGTCAGCTGTAAAAGCCCTCGAGAAAGTAATTGAAATTAACTTTTTGATGCCCCTGAGAAAACTGCTGGATAAAATTCCAATATTTTCAATTCGTTAAAATTGTCCTTTTTAGAAATCTTGAAAAAAATTGACCTCGAAGAAAAATTCATTTGGAAAATACGAAAGGGCCTTCCCTGATAAGATAGTGAAATCGGCCATTGACTCAAATTTCCTCGAAAGCGGCCCTAAATGTTACCCCTGGTGTAAAAACTCATCACCGAAATTTTTGACTCCCCTCACATATTCCCGAATTATCGCCCCATATACATCAAAATTTCAATACGCGATATATTCGGAGGGGGTGGGTGAAAATTTTGAAATTTTCACAGATTGTAGGCACTATGTGGGTACACTTGTGAAAATTTTTTCAAAAAAATCTAAAAAAAAATTTCAAATTTTGCACTTTGAAATTTTTAAAAATTAAAAGAAATTTTGAGAAGGGGATATGGCAGGATTTTTTTTCAAAATTTTGTAATACCCTTAGGTATAACATATATTTTTTTCAAGGCCCAAAAACGATGGGAACATTCTTTAAAAAATTCAAAACTGAAAAAAAACTACTCATTTTATACCTGAGGGGGAAAAAATTTTGAATTTTTTTCGAAACCCAACCCCCTAGTTTGATGTCACTCTATGAGAGAATGATGCAGAAAAAATTTTAGTCCGATCGATTCATATTAACCCGCCCCTCAACGACCATTTTGAAAATTGGACACAACGAGCCCGAGCTCAGCATTACTCCACTACGACACGTGGCAAATCCCGAGCTCGCGCTAATTATGTTCAATTTTCAAACCTGGTCATTGTGGGTTCGGTTAGTATGCATCGATCGGACTAAAAAATTTGTTGCATCATTTCCTCATGTCGTGGCACCGACCTAGGGGTTTGGGTCTCGAAAAAAATTCAAAATTTGTTTCCCTTCTAGTATAAAATAAGTAGTTTTTTTTAGTTTTGAATTTTGAAAATAATGTTCCCATCGTTTTTAGGTCTCGAAAAATAAAAAATGCTATACCTTAGAGTATTAAAAAATTGAAAAAAATTTAGCCATATCACCCTCCCCCTCCTAATTTTTTTGGCAATTTTTTGAAAATTTCAAAGTGTTAAAAATTGTGAAAATTGTATTTGATTTTCTGTCAACCTCCGAATCAGTTGAATTATCGGTATTGGGTGGTAGGGGGGGGGGGCTTGTGAAGGGGTAGACCTTCTCGACACCAGAAATGTTGAAAAAAATAATGAAATTTAAACTTTCTAATGCCTTTTTTGAAAAAATTTTCACCCTGGACTAAATAAATTTACCTAATTTGTCAAAATAATGAATATTTTTCGAAGCTGACATATGATCACTTTTTTTTCCTCACCTTCCCTTTCCCTCTTCGCTTGAATGTTTATTTGATTAGGTCGCTGCCTTGAATAACTGTCTGGGTTCGCTACTATCTGAATGAATATATATTTTTGTTCCAAATTAATTGTCATTTTCAGTGATTTGGCCCCCTTTCCTAGAAAATTCTTCGGTTTGATCCTGATGCTAAATGACAGTCTCCTAGGTCGATCTGAGTGGTCTGTACGAAAACAGCAAAAAATTGTATTCGTGAATCGTAGTTTTCTTTAGGATGAATGGTGGTTGGAAAGTCGAAACCCTCAAAAGACATTTCTATAGGATACACAGAAAATTTGCATGCTAAAGGCCACCTCCCAAGTCAATTTTGGTCGGTGAAATTGAGGAGCATCATTTAAGGATTTTCAAGATCAAAAAATAACAAAATAACAGTTTCCCCCCTCCCCACCTTCTGATTGCTGTAGCACGCTGATTTTTGGGTATGTTGTGCATCTTTCGATTATCTATCAATCAGAATGTTTTCTAGGTTTTTTGCTTCTCCTTCTCTTTTTATAAAAAATTCTGAAAATTATCCAAAAGTACACAAAACGAATAATTGAAGGGGGCATTGCTAATACCCTCGGATAAATTTTGAAATTGCACGAGTTTTTTTTGAAAATAGCACGAAAAAAAAATGAAAAAGCACGAACTTTCATTTTTCTGTCTGTGTACAGAGCACAAAAATACAACTTGGTTTATTTAATACTCGTATCGTGTATTTCGGTAAAAAACCAAAGAAAATAATCTCTCGTGTGTTTCTCGAAGATAATATCCCGAAAAGTTGCTCATTAAAGGTAATGTCGATGAAAAAATTCCAGTTGTAAAAATTGCTCGCATCGCGATGATGTTGGTCGTGCACGAAATAAGCTTTGAAAAGAATACGAGAGCGCAGGGGAGGTAGCGAAAAAGTGGAAAAAAGAGCTTTTGTTATATTTTAATACGGTTGAAAAATGTATTTTCATTTTTAAAAGCTTATCTATTATTCAGGATTTTTTCAACAATCGTCGTGTTTTATTGGTTTTGTTATTTGCCTCGGTTAAATGATGTTTACATAGGTTATACGGCGCGCCGTGGCGCTGATGGCTGGTTTATGGTTTGTTGAAAAATAAAAAAAAATACACAAGAAAAAAGTTATATTTACTCGGTTAAAATTTTATCATAGGGCGCGATTCGAATCGTTTACATAACATAGCCTATTGGCCGGGCAAAAGCGACGATGCAGATGTTCGCGTGTAGTACGAGAGCTACAGCTCGTATTATTAGGTCTGCAAAAATATGTACTCTGCTCTTTTACGCATTCCGATTTTAATTGGCTTTTATGGTAATTAATTAATTCTTAAACAAATACGAAATCGAATCCCTTTTTCGTTCTTATAAAAGTTGCCAGCTAGGTACTAGGTAGTTGTACGTATATGAAATGGGCCAAGCGAAAAGTAAAACGGCTTATGGTATCCAATATACCATCGTATTGTAGAATCGAAACGGAAACGTTTATAAATTTATGTGTAAAGTTTATTACGAATGTAATTGGAATATTGTTTTGTGTATCGGTTTCTCATTATAGAATAACGCGTTTATATAAACGGCGCACGTTATTCGCGTCGTGATTTATGGAGAGAGTTTCAATTTATATGAAATCTATTTGTACGTAGGTATTGGTTTGCCAAAGCTATCTGTACCTAGTTTACTCGTATGTACGTCTACGTACGTCGTACTCGCGTTGTTTTTTACCTCTTCAGGATGACGTGAAGTTGGCGAATAGGGCGCCGAGGTCGTGGTTAAGTAGTTAGTCAAAACTGTCATGTTTTCAAGTGTTCGAAAATTCATCCAGGAAGTTGTCACAAAAGTATCCCAGTTTGAATCTGATTCCACTTGGTGTAGGTTGACGAGATATGTATGAGGAAGTTTGGTGTAATGTGAGCGAAGGTGAAGGAATTTTTTTCACAGAGGGATGATGTAGCGAATAAGAAAGCAGAGGGGCGAGATTGATGTGAAATCTGTGGTAGAAGATTTACCTGCTAAAAATACTTAAGCCAAAATCGTGAATTTTTGAAACGTTGTAAATATTGTCAAGAATTTCATAAAAATCATTGAAAATTTTGTAAAAGTCATAAAAAATGCGTGAAACGGTGTAAAAATAGTTCAAAATTTCCAAAAAAATGACTGAAAATTTTGCAAAACTTGTGAAAATTTTCATAAAAATCATAGGAAATGTTGCCAAAATTGAGAAAAGGTCGTGAAAATGGTACAAAATGTTGTGAAAATGGTTCAAAATTTCGTAAAAAGCATTGAAAATGTGAAAAAAGCTATGAAAAAATCATGAAAATTGACAAAAATGTTGCAAAAGTTGTGAAAAGACCGTGAAAAATGCTTGAAACTGCGTTAAAATTGTTAAAAATTTCATAAAAAGTCTTGGAAAATACTGCTAAAGTTGTGAAAAACCGCGAAAAATTCTGGAAACGGTGTAAAAATTGTTCAGAATTTTATAAAAATGACTGCAAAATTTGCAAAAGTTGTTTAAAAATCATGAAAATTGTCTGGAATGTTGTAGAAGTTGTGAAAATTTTCATAAAAATCGTAGAAAATGTTGCAAAACTTGATCAAAGTTTCGTAAAAATCATTGAATACGTTGGAAAACTTGTGAAAAATTTCTTTAAAATTATCTGAAATGTTATGAAAATTGACAAAAAATTCATAAAAATCATGTTATATTCTTCATACTTTTTCACAACTTTTGCAACATTTTCAATGATTTTTATGAAATTTTGAACAATTTTACAACTTTTCAGACAATTTTCACGACTTTTACACAAATTTGCAACATTTTCAATGATTTTTATGAAATTTTGATGAACTTTTACAACTTTTTGGACAATTTTCACAACTTTTACCCATTTTTTGCAACATTTTTATTGACTTTTGATGAATTTTTGAACGCCTATGCACTATTTTACATATTTTTCACAACTTTTACAACATTTTCAATTATTTTCATTAAATTTTGAACAATTTTTTCAACTTTTTGGACAATTTTTCACAACTTTTGCAACATTTTCAGTGACTTTGATGGAATTTTGAACTTTTATACACCATTTTACGCACCTTTCATCACTTTTTCACAAGTTTTTTAACATTTTTATTAATTTTCTGAAATTTTTAACAACTTTTACTACATTCCAGACAATTTTCATGACTTTTTCACAACTTGTGCAACATTTTCTATCATTTTTATAAAATTTTGAACAACTCTAACAACTTTTAGAAAATTTTAACGACTTTTTAACAAGTTTTGCAAAGCTTTTGATGATTTTTATGAACTTTTGAACAATTTTTACACCGTTTTTGGCATTTTTCACGACTTTTTCAGTTTTCCAAAATATTCAGATATTTCATAAAAATTATTGAAAATTTGGAAAAGTTGTTAAGAAGTCGTGAAAATTGTCTGAAATGTTGTAAAAGTTATTCAAAATTTTATAAAAATCATTGAAAATGTTAAAAAATTTGTGGAAAAGTCCTGAAAGTGTCCAAAATGTTGTTAAAGTTGTAGAAAAGTCATAAAAAATCCGTAAAATATGTATAAAAATTCAAAATTTCATGAAAATGACTGAAAATGTTGGAAAAGTTGTTAATAATTTATTAAAAATTATTGAAAATGTTGCAGAAGTTGTGAAAAAGTCGTAAAAATTGTCTAAAATGCAGTGAAAGTTTTTCAAAATTTCATATTGGAAGTCTCAAAAAAATCGTTAAATTGTTTAAATTGTTGTTAAAGTCGTTCAAAATTTCGTAAAAATCATTGAAAATGTTGTGAAAAAGTCGTGAAAATTGTCCAAAATGTTGTAAAAGTTTTGGAAAAGTGATGAAAAATGCGTAAAATGATGTATAAAAGTTCAAAATTTCATGAAAATCACTGAAAATATTGTAAAAGTTGTGCGAAAGTCGTGAAAATTATCTAAAATGTTGTAAAAGTTTTAGAACCTGTCCAAAAATTCTTAAAAATTGTGAAATATTTGTCATTTTTCACACAGTTTCAAGCATTTTTACGACTTTTTCACAACTTTTGCAACATTTTTAGTGGATTTTAATAGAATTTTTAACTTTTATACACCTTTTTATGCATCTTTCATCAATTTTTTTACAAATTTTTCAACATTTTTATTAATTTTTTGAAATTTTTAACAACTTTTACAACATTTTAGACAATTTTTACGTCTTTTTCGCAACTTTTGCAACATTTCCTATCATTTTTATAAAATTTTGAGCAACTTTTACAACTTTCAGAAAATTTTTACGATTTTTTAACAAGTTTTGCAAAGCTTTTGATGATTTTTATGAACTTTTGAACATTTTTTACACCGCTTTTGGCATTTTTCGCGACTATTTCACTTTTCCAAAATATTCAGAAATTTCATAACATTGTTGTAAAATTTCTTTAAAATTTCCTCAGAATCATTTCAAGTGTTGCACAAGTTTGTGGAAAAGTCGCGAAAAACTACTAATAAAATTCGTGATTTTTTTACCACCCTCATATAAAAGGGTGAGATAAAAACAGTATTCTATTTTTATCAAGTTTTATTAATGTTCTAGTAATTTTTCCATAATTTTCAACAATTTTAATATATTATTTTTTCTCCTTTAATGTACAATTTTTAAGTAAATTTGCAGCATTCTTAAGAAATCTGAACTACTTCTACAACGTTTTTAATGATTTTTTCTGAATTTCGTTTCTTGGTTAATTATCAAGTTAGCGGTTGAACCAATGATTGGTTTTGAGATTCTTTCAGCTGGGTCAAATTTCGCATGGTTCACTCTACTGCAAAAAAAAGTTTAGGAATTTAAATTCTGAAATTTGGTAGACACTTCAGATGACCTTTAATTTAATGTGAAATGAATAATCTTTTTTTGTAAAAATCCGAGATAGTTTTTGTACTTAGTTTTAATGGTAAATTAAATAATAGCAATTAATTAACTAATCATTTGTTTTTTATTTTCTATGTTTCAGGTGAGTTTGAAAATTTCTTCTTAATTATTGATAAAAACCAGTAATCGGAGGGTGTTTTGTGCAAGTGAAGTCAAGGAGCAGTCTAACATATGGTAAAATTGATTTACAAATAATGAATCATAATTTAATACTTGGGACATTTTTGTTTGATGCCCATCTAAAAAAAAGACAGAAAATTTTCAATTGGTTCCTACTCCTACAAGAATTTTTAAGCAAACTTTATGGACGTGGGAACTGAAATTCATAGGTTTTTGTAGTTTTTTTTAATAAAAATTAGGTTTTGCAAAAAAATATTTCTGAACGATTTCGAAATAGGTGGTTTGATTTTGAAAATTTACCCGCATTTCATTTACAATTTGGGTGGAGGGAGGGGGGTAAAAATTTCAAAAATCTTTATGTGTAAGTTCAGCTGTCAACAGATAAATTTTTTTACATTTCGTTACTATTCTTTTATGAAAATGTGGAAAAAATTTTAATCTGAGATAAAAAACAAGTTTTGGAATTGAACTTCAAATTTACTGTCACTTTTAAATCCTAGTTTTGATTTTTTTTTCGATCTCAGCATAGTAACTAAAAAAATAATTTAAAAAAAATGTTTTTCAAAATTCGAAATTTTGGAGAGAAAAATGTTTTATACTTTGCCAAAAATTCCAAAATTGAAAAGTGAACTTTTGAAACCACTTTCAGCATCTTCTCCTAAAAAATTCTTAATCTTGATTTTTTGAATCGAACTTGATGAAAAATTTTCAATTCAATATTTTTAAAATAGAAATTATTATCGTCCAGTGATGAATAATTTTGCATTTTCAAAATTTCGGAGTTGGCAATATGTTCATTTGTGTAGATTGAATCGCTACATAACCCATCAGAAGGTTTAAATTTCCCACTGAAATATATTTTGTGCATGCATTTTTCGATCCTATCTCCAAAAAAAAAACCTTTCTGTCTTTATTTTGAGATCAAACCACTTCAATTTCGATTTCAGCTTATTTTGATGGTAGCAGTAGGTTTTGTATTTGTTTTTCTTCTGCTGTAGCTCTTCTCGCTATCTTTTCTATCGAGTCAATTTTGACTCGACCCTGCTACGTAATCTTATATAACCATTAAGATGGATTACGGTACATTAAAGACGAAGTCGATTCGTAAGATTACCTCTGGACGGATTGCGTTAATTCTCGAAAAGACGAATAGAATGCACCAATCGCGACGATAAGATCGTAAAATTTTACTATATAGAGTTATTTTGAAAATTACATCGGAGCGAATGCTATCTGCCGCGTATAGAATTGGAAGGGCGGTATTTTCAAAAGTGAGGGTTAAAAGGGGTTCGGGGGAATCGAGTTTACACGAATTAATCTATTCGGCCATGGATCGAGCTGGAAGCTCGGCAACTAGTTGTGAATTTTTACAAAGATACTTATACAGGGAGGAAAAAAGTTAACAAAATGAAAAAGGAACCATCGTTCGTGTACTTTTTATATCCTTTTAATCTGTTAATCTTGTATTACATTGGCTACAAAGTACATATACATATTACGTAGCGAGTTGTTTGGATATATAGACAAAAAAAAGCTAGGAGCAGAGCGAGCGAGCGAGAGAGAAAGTAGAATAGCCTCACGACTGCGTTCCTTTTTAAATTTCTCGATAAAAGACTCGCCATTTTTATTTTCTTCCAGTGTGCGTTTTTTCTCCATCATGCCCCCTTCCTCCCTTCTCTTCACTCTATCCGAGAACGGCTGCTGTGATTTAATTCAAAATTACAAAGCTAACCATGGAGATTAGCTTGGCATAAGGGAGCTCTTCTTTTTTACACGTTTCTCGTTGCCGAGGTTCTTTTATCAATTGAAGAAGCGCCAGATTTAATGGATTTAAAAAGACGACGAAGAGCGCGAGAGAGAAAAAAATTTCGTTATCGAATGCGCCCTTGCCCCCCACGTTTTATGGTTTTTGGCGCGCGATATTTTCTCATCAGTATTCAAGTTGGCCTGCGGGCTTCTTGCTCATATGTCAATTAAACTTTTCGACGCGGAGTCGCGTGCTATTGTTCGTTCGCCTCGGTATAGTTTTTGGGAAACGGTATCGGCTTGCTTAAGATTCGTTACGTGGCGCAGCGAGCTTTATAACGTTTTACTTGGTTTTCGTCATAAGTTTCAAGTCAACCGTTCCATTACCCTTCGTCATTCTATCGAGCAAAGGTGCTACGTATCTGGGATGTAATTTGTTTTAAAATCGAAAAGTTCGCCTTTGTAATTTGATTTCGGCAGCATACGTGTGTGAGAAATTATTATCAATTTTCATATTACACGAGTACCGCTACATATAGGTGAGGAATTTCGTATTCACGTTTCGGTTCGGTGCGGTTGTGACAAAAGCGATGGGCGAGCGGGTGAGGTTTTGTTGAGAAGAACGTGCGAGATTACGAATGAGATTGCGAAGAAGCGTTGATCAGATATGGTTGAGGTTTTGGTTTGTACTCGTATTATATAGTTATACTTGGTGTGTACTATGTATCTACCTACTCTCATGGATGAAGTGTATCATTGGTTTTGGTATATACACGTCATCGTTGTATTGTGGCATCGAGTAGATTGGATTAGGATACGAGGTCATCAATCTTTTTAAAAAGCTTATACGAAACAAATTACTCGAATTGCTTACTAGTATTTCGGCTACGAGTACTATTAGTGGTATCAATCGGATAAAAATTATTGATCGAAGGGTATTTTCGGTAATTACGGAGTCGGATGTAGTAATTAGGTGGATTGTGGGGGAAGAAATCTGAGGTTTGGAAGTCATCACGGGAAGAGCTTGTTTAAGGATGAGTTTATCTCAGAGGTTTTGTTTTGATTGTTGGGTTGGGGCGGAGATGGGGGTATGAGGATTTTATATTTGTTCAAGAGAGAAGCACATGAGCACATGAGTTATGTTTTTTTTGTTTTTTTAGGCATTTGAATCGTTTTAGTAAAAAATTGGATTTTCGAATGAATGAGAACATTTTTTCTAGGGTACTTCAGTGTTTGGAAATTGTTGAAAATGTGAACTAGCTTCACGAAAACTTTCATTCCAGAGATGGATTGGATTTGTTGAAGTGGTAGGAAGTAGTGTTGCCGATACTTTTTCGATGTATCGAAATATCGATATATCGAACCTAAAATATCGATATTTGTATCGATATTTAGAAATCCGATATTTGTTGGTATCGATATTTTTTTTGGCTGTATCGAATTAAAAGTATCGAAAATTCAATTTTTGATTGGAGCACTATTTTT
>FIZU01059122.1:0-38866 GCA_900064475.1 Pseudococcus longispinus
AAAAAAAAGAGGAGTGGAGTAAGAGTAAGTCGGAGTGGAGTTGAGTTGAGAGTTTTGAGTTGAAAAGTCTCAGGAGTGGAGTTGGAGTTGGAGTGAAGTGTTGATGTAAGTGAGGAGTATGTGAGGAGTGGAGCAGGAGTGGGAGCTAGATTTGAAGAAAACAGGGAGTTGAGAGTAAGAGTCGGAGTGTTCATAATCTAATCACTCTTCCAACACTGGAAGTTGAACGCTCATTACTTTTGATTTGAGCAAAATAAGAGGCTGGAAAATTTCGATACAATTGAGAAAAAATTGAAATTTTTTCGTGTTTTTTCGAATATTCTTAACAGCGATTGGGGTTCCTTAATCAACTATGAGCTAGAGCCCTGCGCCGCCGAGCCGAGCTGCCGCCGCCGCCAAATTCATGCTCGGCGGCTGATCGGCTGGAATGCTCAGTACTCGAGGAATTTTTGTTAAATAATTGTTTCTGTTCCATTTAAATTTTGAAAGAATCGCAACCTTACAGCAATTCCACTCCAAAATCTTTTAAAATATCTGTTAAAAAATTATCTTTTTGGTAAAAATGGGTAAAATCATGTAAAAATGGCATTCAGCCATTCAACCGCCAGCCGAGTTTAAAATACTGATTAGAAACGGGGCTTTACTATGAACTTGAACTAAGACTAACCAAAAAAACTTTTGCATGAAAAAAAATGAATGCTCCTTCCAATGGCGCAAACCGCAAGTCGCAACCCTCTCGCTATTATGGTTAAAATTTTATAAGCAATCAAAAATGATGAACAAGATTGAAAAATATTTTTTTTCAAAAGAGTATAACTTTGCCCCTTCAATTCCAAGGGTAGTCAAACATACCTACTTGCACTCAGGATAGGTTGCCTACTTACCCACTAGAAGGAACGTCATCAGCTCCAGGAGGCTCCAGGACACTCTGTATATGGCTTAGACCATATACATAAAATGGACTGAGCGCATCACATAAGACGTGTTCAAAAAAAGTGTCGCCAACATCTCTGGGACGAGAGGTCGCTCATCAGTAATTTTGTTATTTTTTACTTGAGATTGAAGTTTGGAGATGAAATAAAATGAATTTGGTTTCGTTGATTTTTTTTTGAAAAAATTAATAAAACAAGTTTTTTTAAAGTTAGGTATACTTTGCAAACTGCACAATTATATTCTTATAAAACGCGTCGAAGAGATTAATTTCCATCATCTTATGGACAATGCAAGGACAGTCATCTTCCAATTTTGTGAATCTGGAATTAAAGAAGTGTATTTCAGATAAGTAGAATATTTATTTAACCATAAGTTATAATAATTTAAATCCAACGATACTTTGTGGAATATTTACTTTTCAGATTCGTGGAAAATCACTGATGACGATGGGTAATTAATTTTGTATACGTCCTCCTAATATTCTTATCTACTTGGGTGAGAATTTCTGCTTCGTGGTTCAATCTTGTTTTGAGAAATTTTTCACCGATCAAGCAGATTAGTTTATTCCGATGTTCTTTTGGATGATTTTCATCTCCGGTAAACTTGAAGATATCACTTAGAAGATACTTGTACAGATCTCGAATTGTTGCAGTGACGAAGTCAGCGTGAAAAATTTGATTGTTGTTATTTCGTATCACTTCTTCAATTCGCGTACAGATTTTGGATACGGCTGCGATGGTTTTTTCAGGTAACCTTTTCATTTGATATTAATCAAGGATGGTTCTCGAGTTGAATCTTCGAGGCTTATTTTACATACATTGCATATTTTCGAGTACTGCTCTTTCTTTATTTTAAACACAACGTAACCAGCAATGTAATCGACAATATCTTGAACCATCACAGAAGATTCTTCGAAGTTGCGAAAGTCGAATAAATTTTGGTAATCGTAATTTATACTGGGTTCTCCCTTTGTTTCAGATTTTTTTTACGACTGGAGACGTGTAATATCGGAGTGCCATGTAAGCTCGACGCAGCCAAAATTAATTACGTATTTAGAATGAATAATTAAACATAAAAAATACACATTGGTATTCTTGAAAATATTCGTGAAATTTTACGCATAAGATACGGAGTAATTATCGGTAAGCAAAGCAACAATGTCTAAGAGCTGAACTGAACGCTGTTACCAAACTTCAATTACCTCAATGCGATCTAAATTTTCGTTGGTAAGTTTGCGTTCCGACTTGAGGCGATTAATTACTCCTTTTAAATTCCTAACCTTCCGCTGCATCCGTAATAGCCGCGTTTGCAAAGTTTTAATTTGCTTTTGTTGAGATGAAATTTTTGTTTTCGCTATCGACATAGCGTATTTTGCTCGGCGTGGTGTTTCTAAATGAGGAGTAGAAATATCACCTACATAACGTGGCATTCGTACTGCTGAAAACAAACAGCAATGTTACTTTTTTTCTCTTACAACGTCAATACCTATTTAATGAATAAGAAAATTACTATTGGATCTTTTTGGAGTGTCGGTGATCGAATCTGGTACATATACTTCATTATCATCTACGACATTTTCTAGCCCATCCTGCACATGTTCTTGGTGTTCATTTTCGACTTCATCTAGTAGTACCTCCACTTGATTTTCATCTACGACATTTCCTAGCTCATTCTGTTCATCTGCGAAACTTTCTAGAGTATCCATTCTCTGTGTACAAACATCACATTCTGGAAAAACATTGATTATAGCACCTGCTCATAGCTTTAAAATTTGACAAACAGAGAAATGCGTACCTCGAAAAAATATGGATGGAGTAGCAGATAGCTTCAGCCTGGGCCGCATATGTTGAGCAATCTCCTCAAAATCTGTAGCCAGGAAATGTTTGCTGCAAACTCTAGGTGAAATTGCTGAAGGTGATTTATAAGTAGACGAACCACAAGTAAAATGGCAGGCTTTCATCCACTCATTTCTCCTCACTTCATTCGTGGGAAACCTATGTATAACAAACTATTGAAAACGTATCACTATTATTTTTTCTGAAAGGAAAATTGAATGGCTTACTTATGAAAAGAAATATTGCTCCCGCCAACTCTGTCTCTGTCATCATGGCATAACACGCATGCTGTCTTTGAAACGTTAACATTTTTATCTTCATAATTCAAGGTAGGAACTTGAAACACACTTGGTATTACTCCTTTCTTAACTGATGATATATTATTGGCACTGCACTTGATGTCGTCTTCTCGAAAATGTTTTTGGCAAAGCCGAGTAACATTATCACGCACTTTCACGTTACAAGCTTCAAACCATTTCATTCTCAGATTCGGATCCTTTGGAAATCTGTAGAATAGAATAAAATGTACAATAATATTAATAATTAGGTATACGAAATTACCACAATCCGCACGTTAATTCTTATTATTTTCAATAATAATATCTAACTTACTTGAAAAATGACCCCTCACAATATCCGCACAAAATGCACGAATTTCTGTTTTTTTTTGAATTCATTATATTATTTGAGAAACGAATTATAAATTAATTAAACCACCAGCGAAAACAGAGAAAAGTAAAAGAAAAGAATTTAGCGGTATTTCTGTTTACTGATAAGCAACCTCTCGTCCCGCGGATGTCGACTACAGTTTTTTATCACGGACTCAGTCCATTTTATGCATATGGTCGGTACTTTTCAACATTACAGTTTTGCGGGAATCCTTGGGGAATCCAAATTCCAAAATAATACGAGCGCAATATTTTTCAACATTACAGTTTCGAGGAAACTGAAATTTCAAATACGTCGCGTTTAGTTATTATGGTCGAAGTTGGAGGGGGGGGGGGGAATATAATGCCAACTGAATTTATAAAAAATTGAAATTCTCCAATTTGGTATATTTTTTGTTTGCTCTAATCAAGCGTCAGTATTGAGTCTAAAAATATGAATTTTTTTCATCGTGGAACGCACAACTGATACAACTAAAAAGTAAAAATTTCTGCTTACATTTTTCATAGATAAGTACCTACTAAATTTTTTAAAATCATGGCATACAATGAGATGAATATTATTCATTTCAAAGATTGTAACAAGTCGTGTAACTAAGAATATAATTTTATTCATGACGAAGTAAATAATATCACCAAACTTAAAAATACACTTATTTTACTCATTAATTTGAAAAGTTAGACATTCGATAGGTATAACTTTTCTACAAATATACTAAAAAAAGTTTCAAACCTTTAACAAATAATTCAGAAGATGCTCTTTAAAAAAAACTGCTTACTCGATTTAAAAAAAATTAATAGCGATACATTGATATAACACAAAAAAATAAAATATAAACAGTGCTAGGGCCGATTAGGAGTATTATTTGATTCAGTGATTAGCGACTGAAACACCAGATAATCTTTTTATTTCATCTAACAATCTTTTATTCGCTTCTTTATAATCAATTGGCCTCAAATTAACGGCGGACATTCTTAGACGATTTTCATTCTGGAATGAAATAACGAAAAGTTAATTTTTTCCGACATTTAAAAACACAGGTAAAGTGTTATTATAGCTTACGTTGAACGTATCCATTTTGGCTCGTATTCTAAAATTGTAAGTTTTGAATAAAGGTTTGCGGAAATATTCGTCGTATGTAGGCGCACTAGCGTAATCATCGCGACTTTTACCAACATCGGCAGCCGTTGCTCCTAATAAAAATTCAGCTTGATCTTGGAACATGGAAATCCACTGGTTTCCAGTCCAATCGCAGATTTGAACCTGAAATTGATCATAAAGCATATATTTTTACTGAAATAATAAAATTTATGCAAATAAGTGTGGGACGTACGTTCAACATGAGCCTATATTCGAAATTGGGAAACTCTTCGTTACATTTTTCGCATCTATATGTTCCATTATTGTTATCCACAACCTAAACAAGAAAAAGAAGTGGTTAAAATATCACTTAATCGATTCTATTCGACAAATCTAATCTACTTGCCTTCTTCTTGCATTCTTTAGTAGGACATGCTTGATAAATAGCCCGATCTGACTGAAGAAACAGTACAGTAGCTTCGACACTGAAATAATCTGCTTTATCTTGACTACCAACTTGATTATCGAGAGCTTCTTTCAGAGTCCATAATTTTCCTCCAGCTACGACATTCAATTTTACATTATAAACGTAATAATGGTACAGCGAAAAAAATGTCATCGATTAATTACCTCCTTCGCCTCCAACTCTGGACGAAATGCTGCTAAATTCGTGATTACTATCTAAACCATCGTACCATCCTCGTAACTGGTGAGCTTTCGGAATATCTGGGTTTATCTGCATTTGAGACGATTGGCCCAGTGAAGCTGATTTCGATCCGCCAAATTCGGTAATTTTCGCTCCTTTTATGGCTACTACTGGCGTCGTAGAGGCGTCGAAATTTTCGGCATTGGAATCCCATAACGCCACATTGAACTATTGATACAAAACGCGTGATAAATATTACGAAAAAATTTCAAGATATGTACATAAGTTGATACTCACCGATGCATCACTCTGATCAACTAAGGTAATTTCACGTTTTTTCAATTCTCGTTTCGTCGACCTTGCTACTAAAGTTTGTATATCGGTGGCTGATTTGCAGATACCCACGATGTCTGAACAGAACGAGAAAAAGAATTAGTACAAATACATTAAAAACACAGACTCAAAAAGTAATTGATTTTTATTTACCGACGAAACTATCAGGAGCAATATCTTTCAGAGCACTCAATGGAGTAAAATTAAATTGTAATTGAGGAATAGATTTGTCATCATCGGTACACGGCGAAACTTGACTATCTGGATTTAAACTCAATTCAAAATCATGAGGTATCGTAGTGAATTTCTTATTGGCTGGTTTAATTGGGCATTTGCTGATAAGGTAAACTTTGTTTAACTGAAACAAACAAATTTAAAATAAACCAACCGAATTGTACACGTTGATGGATAATTTAGAAACTCACGTACCTCCATCATATCATAAAATCTATCGACAGCATCGTTAAAAGCAGTCGCTCTGATAGCGCCGGATCCATCGGTCAAATCCATGCTGAATAGTTTACCATCCGATCTTGCGTTAGACCAAGTTCGGATATTTCCTTTTTGCACAACTCGAGCTTTGATAGTCCATCTGTTTTGATACGGATTCAATGCCACAATTGGGAGTATGTTTCTAGTATCCTGAGGAGACCCATTATAATTTCCGTAGCCTGATAAACGATTTTACGTGATTACAAAGTTACATCGGGATATTCTAATTACGCGAATATTACTTGCCATTTCTCATAGGTGATGGCGCCGGAGTGACTCTATTAGGAGCAGGATGCGAAGGTGTGACTTCCATGGGTACGCTTTGAGCAGGAGTTTGCTGAGTATTGCCGATTTCTTCGTAATTGACCGGAGTACCGATTTTAGCCCCGACTACATCTCCTTTCACCAGTATGTTCAATTTCAAGATCACCAGTACTTTCCTAAACGTGAAATAAACGATATAAATAATGTAACATATTCTGATGATGAAATTGACGCTAAAATGTAAAAACTGTACTTGACTGCTTTGCCACATGGCAATTCGCTGCAAACGTATTGTTCCAAACACACAATGCTATTTTCCTGCAACTCCCCGTCGGTAATTAAATGATTAAGCTGGGTGGTCAACATGGCGAAAGTGTTGAAATGAATTCCATCCGAGATAATGACTCGATATCGATCTTGGGCCGCGGTTCCGTGCGATATCCGTTTATGATTCTGTTATAATAATGTCAGGAGTTAATCTAACGAATATGTTTATTTGCTAATCGTGCGAAATACTAACCAAAAATTGTACAATGGGGTTCTCGATAGTTTCGCCTCTCATGATCGCCTGGAAGATAACAAAGGAGGTTATGCTTAAAGTGATTCGTACTACTTGATGTCGAAATACACAATTTCATGTTGAATGTCTTACCTCGATACATCTTTGGGTTAATCTTGTTGCCATTCTGGTATTTCGAAGTGGAAAACAGATCACAAATGATGTTTCGTAGCAATGTACGTAATCTCAGTTCACGAGGTTTTCGAGAGCATGAAAACTTATCAAAAAGTCGAAAAGTAATCCACAATAAGAGTTTAGCGTTCACTACTATGACCTAAAAATTTGAAAGATAATTAATTAACGAGGCTAAAAAATTACGAGTTTTGATTAGTTCGATGAAATCATTGTACGAAAATGAATGAACAAACCTTAGCAAAATAATTACAAAACAAAAATGGAAAATAGCGCGAGCGCCAATCGAAATTTTCATGGCATGCAATAACAAGTTTCGTACCAGGAACGTTCACTAAATTAAAATAAGCTTATTAAAATACCCGCAACGCTGCGCTACGAAAAGTAAAAAAACAGTGTTGCTATTTTTACATATTAATTTATTATTTTTCTCTCCTTTTTTCTTTTTTTCAAAAATATTATTTTTTTAGAATAATTTTTCTTAAATATTTTACTCATGTCTTCGTTAAAGCTTGAGCTTGAACTTTAATCTTCATCTCACACAATTAGTTAATCACATACCAATTTTTATACAATCAATAGATTAATTAATTAGTCTATCGCCAAAAATCAATGAACTTTTATAAAATTGAGTATCATCAAAAATTCAAAATCAAACCGTATTCGGATTTGATGAGCTAAATGTAACCTGTGTAAGTCAGGTCAGGTCAATATTTCAATTTTAATTTTAAATTAAGAATGATCAAAATTCATAGGTATCATTCTGACATTTTTTAAATTAAATTGACCATAAATTGAATCATTGTGAAAAATCAGAAATAATTACACGCTTCGATGATGAATTATTTTATTATAAAATAAAATTTCAAGTCATTAGAATTAGATAATTATTATATTCGCATGAAACTGAAGAAAACAATGAATCAAGACATCAAAACTCAGGAGATGAAGTACATCCAAATGACTTTCAAGATAACCCACAGTGCGCTTTACTATAATTATTGAACTGAAAGCTGCACCGGTGTTACCTAGGAAATCATTTTAGCATCAATCAAATAGATATTCCTCTACCATCATTTATCTATTTAGGTACCTAAAATTTTAAAAAAACAACAACAACATACAAACAAACAAAAATTAGATAGATTTTTGAAAATGTTGCAAAAAATTATGAATAAAAAAATTACAGTTGTACAGTTTGTAGCAGGTACCTAATACCTATAGTAAAAATATTGAACTCATACAGGTGTTGAGGAATTTTCCAATTTTCCACCAATAATTATTATTAATTAGATAAGTAGTTGACTTGATCCAACTCAACGAAAAATTTCAATTCATTTTCTTTCGAAATTGGTTCAAGAGCTTTCCTACGTTCTACATCTGCATGATCAACTTCGCAAAACTGAAATATAGGTACCTACCTAAAGATTCATTTTTGAAATTCCATGCTAAAAATGTGATAAAATCATAAAACTGATTTCAGATTCATAAAACATATTCCATATTCCTTCGCAAATAATTATTTTTTATGAGTAATTAAAAATACAAAAAAAAATTACCCGCGCAATTTTTTTTAAAACTTCACTGTATTGCTGGTGAAAATTTATTTTCAAAACAGTCACTTGAACTATTCCTGTATAATTAAATAAAAAGCAAAATTCAAGAATAAAAACAATATTGAAATTCAAACAATCGAATTCGAATAAAAAATGATTTTATTCCATACACCCGAAATATTTCTACGATAAAAAAAAGCACGTACCGGTCACATAAGTTACATCTGGTATTACACCCCATATAACTTTTCACTACTGTTGTATCTCAACAGGAAACTTATATCTTAACGAACGACACCTACTTTACTGATTAAAAACAACGAATTATTTAAAACTTATTATTACATAAGCCACATACTTGATTCATAAAAACTGTAAAAATTAGGCAGCACACCGGAGCTACATGTTTTTCATCGTCGAACGTGTACAATTAACAAATTTTATGGATTGGTCAACTTTTGACATTTTGCTTGTTAAATTAGACGACTGTTATAGCGCTAATGTAAAGAAGTCTCGTTAATTACCTTCTTCCGGTTAATATCATGATTTAGACAACTGTATAACATTGAATAGTATTTACAAGTTGAGAATCTTCACCATTGTCGAGTGATGCTTTCAATTACTGAAAACCCACGTTTTTTTATTTCTCATTTGACCAAAGAACAGTTCATTTCTTTTGATAAATTTATCGTCGAGATGTACTTCTTTTTTTCAAATTATAAATGATTGAATACCTACCAGCATCGTTTAAGAACATTAGACCGAAGAAATGCAAAAAATAAAAGAAAAAAAGGGTGTCAGATGACTCATCATTATATTAATGAAAACCAATCGTATTGGTATTTTAAAATTATTGAAATGAAAATTACACGATGTTTTATTTTTCAAATTGAAAAAATTATTCAATAATTGATAATAAACTTAATATATGAAAAATTGAAAATGATTAAGAAAAAAATATTCATTTTGGGTAACATTTTTTTCAAGGTAAAATGAATCAGTCATTTTAAGGAATCTTCAAGGTTTATTTTTACCCTAGATGAAGTTGAATACCTTTGGATGTCCAAAGTAAATATAATGCTTTTCATTCCACTTTTTCGAAAGGAATGAATAAAAATGGGTTTTCATGATGTACCTTATTCACAGAGATTGATTTTGTGCCAACTCTTGACAATTTTTTAAAAGCTTGGGCCAGATTCGATTTTTTTTTTAATAACATGAGAGAGTAAATTCAAGCTCTAGATTTTCATTTTCACTTGAAACAAAATGGTTAGGTATAATTTGTTCTCATTTTTTTCTTTTCAGGGCCAAGCAATGCCAAATACTTTTATAGAATGGATCAGAAATGAATATGGCTTTAATAAAGAGAATAAAGTAAATGTAAGAAACACATTTTTTTATTTTCTATGTTGACGGCTGGAACGAGTTTCACGAAGCAAACAGTGCTAACTCCGGTTCACTCCGGTTTAGAGAGCGGAAAATATTTCCAAGATCAAATTAGTGATGACCCATAAATATTTGACATGAAATCACTGAAAAAAATTTCCAGAACATTGCAAGTGAAAACATTTGTATTTCATATCAGTTAAACATGATTTTTTTAGAAGATTAGAGAACAATGTCTGTTTTTAATTAGATAATATTGATTTTTAAAAACACAATCTATTCTTTGATAATTGAATAAGTACATTTTTCGATTAAAAATATTCAACATTTTCTCTCGGGAAATAAATTTTAAATAATTTATCGCTGTTACATCTTCCTTTGAAAATCCAGGACAGCAAATAACCAAACGTAAACAATTCTTTTAACTAATAACATAGATAGATATCTGCTTCAACGAAACATCAAACGTGTAGAAAAAAATTACACGAATTACGTAAAAAATAACGTTTAGATATAAATATCAAAATATCACAATACTTTTACAAGCGTATTTCTACATGAAAATTGAATATATTCTCGATCATACATCTTCAAATATACCACCCAGGCCTGTACAATACAAGGTTGCCAAAATTACGATAAGAATTTATCAAGAAATCAATCCTTTCAAAGACGACGCCAATTTCTGAGATTTATAATCACTTCTCAATTGAATGAAATTATTCAAAACCGCATGTTCCAATACAACCTGCAAAAAATAATAAAATATTTCAAAAATCAACATTTCTAAATTTCATCGTAAAATAACCGTTGACGAGCTTACCAAAGTTTCCCCACAACAAACTTGTTCCAAATTTTCAGGTTTTACCAGCAATAAGTTACAAAGAGCGTGTAACGTATCGAATAAAGTCGTGAGTAAATTAGAATTAATTTCTTTGATACATTTTCTATACTCGTTCACATCGCATATCACACATAAGGCACCTGAAATTAAAAAAAGAAATTACTTAGCAACGTAAAATTAATGCTCGAGGGTTTTTCGATGAAATTTCGACAGTGTACAGTTGCTTATGGAACATAATGCTTGTACCCTGACGGTGGTGAATAAATATCCGGAAATCGAAAGGGTAAATGACGAACTGCGTAACTTTGCGAATAAACAAAGAGCTCGAAAATACGCCTGTAACAATAGTTTCATAGTACGTCATTTATCTCCTCGATTTATCGATCAACAAGAATGCACTTCCACGTCGAAGAGCAGAACCACCAACACCAGCCAAATCAGTCGGACCAGTATTCAAAGAAGTCGAAGTCGAATGGACGATTCGATGGAAAGTCGATATAGCTCCGATCTTTCCCCGGGCGTTTTTCGTAAAAAGAAATACGAAGATTGGAAACTTTATAAAATTCGCAAAGAACGCAAAAAAAAGAAATTCTTGAAGAGGTATTTAAAAACTCATCCGCACGTAAGTCAGTATAAACTCGATTACATAATGAAGTATGGTAAACCGACTTTCATGCTGAATGCGCAAAATTACATATTACGACAGAATTTCGCAGTCACTGAAGCGTAAAAAGGATTGGAAAATACATAGAATTCGACAGGCAAGAAAAACCTCGTCTGTGAATAAGAAAAACCATTTTCGTGCGAATTTACGGAATAATTTGCTATGCCAGAGTTTCGTAGTCACAGAAAATGCTAGAATTAACTTCCACAAGTCGAATGTTGCAATGTGATGCTATTTTTATATAAATCTTTAAAATATGTTGTTTTTATTACCAGCTGAATTATACGAATATTGTAACAGATGATCGTAAATGACACGATGAAACCGAATACCCAACTCGATCAGAACGTTTTCTGCGTTTTTGCCGTGCAAACATTCTTGAATCAGTTTAATCGATTTTCTCATAAATTGTACTACAGATTTGCAAGCCTGTAGAAAAAATCGAAGAACATTTTAAAATACTGCAAGAAATGTTTTCTTCAAATTACAATAATAATTTACCAAGGAACCGACGGTATCCCCTTCAGTCTCTGGTTTAAAATCAGTTCTTTTCTGCTCTGCTTGAAGGAAGACTTTAACCCATCCGACTACAGCGGTGATTGACCTAATTGAACATAATTTAGATCCAGATGTTCATCTTGAACACGTTTAAATTATTAATACACACCTGTCAAGGCCAGTGTCAAGTTTCATTTCAGTCTGTTCCAGTATCATTTTTTTCCTCGATAAACAATCTCCCAATTTGACTGTCGATCTTTGAATAAATCAAATAAATTAAAATCATATAATTTAATTACAATAATTCGGCGATACGAAACTTACCCAATTAAAGGAAATAAATTATCTGCGACGAGTTTATCCAATAAATGAATAATTATATTGGTTTGTTGAACTATTTCGAAAAAATATATCTCCGGTTGTTGAGTATTGCTCTCTGCAATAGGCACTGACTGAATACCCAAATCAATGGCATAATCTACGTACTCGATGATCAAGTATTGAAGTAATATTTCGAATATTTGCATTGAATTCGATTGTAAATCTTTTGGATCTGACAGCTATTACGTAAAAATACAAATTAACAATTTGAAGAAAAATTAGAAAGCTACGTACAATAAATTTATACCAATTGGCATCTTTTGAAAGCTTCTTTAGACTCTTGAAGTATGTAGACTGTGATTTCCTCCGATAAAAATATTTCTCCTCCGTAATCTTCAATCTGAGCTATGTTAATATTAGCTCGAGTTCCGATTACCGCTTGAATATCACGTCTTAGTTCTTGAAAACTAAAATTTTTCCGGAATAAATAGCCAGTTCGTGGATTTTAATCGATATTTCGAGTACAAACCTGCTGGCAGTTATTTGTTTCTTTTGATGGCCTTTAGATTCGTAATATTTCTGTAATACTCGTTGGCATTTTTCTTTCAAATTTTTCAATTCGACTCTAAATAAGAAATAGAAATGTAAAAAAAATTCAACGATGAGTTTTAGAATAAATATTCTGGTACATACGCGATATACGTATCGAGATTTCTTTGGAAAATATTTTTAGTCAGCTTCTGCAAGTAGGTGGGATCATTTCCAAGATTATACTTGGATAAATTGGCGGATAAATGCTGTAATCTGAAAATATCCAATTTGTTAAAATTAAATCGTAGACTGAATTATTTTGCGTACGTATTTTACAAAAAGTACATACTTGCTATATAAATCCATTAAATTCTTCAAGTATTTATCATTGTCTTTTTGAGAATCCGATAAAATAGTTTTTATATGTTGCTACGAAAAAAACTCGAAATTAATTTCCAATAAAATGAGACACATTTCATTAACAAATCATAAATAAAACATACTTGTAATTTTAAATGATAAATATTCAAAACGAATTTAGCATTGATTTGCTCTGGATTATTAAACACGCAGTTAATTGTTTTGAAATTTTTTTCACACGCTGGGATCACTTCATTGAACACATCTCTGCCCGATAAAACACCCTGTAAAAATTTCATACAACGTTACAAATCCGAAATAAAGTCGATTCGAATTATATCAATGGAAAAATTATATACTTTTTGACTCTGCTCAATAAAAGCATCAACGCATTGAGAATATCCTCTAAAAAAAGATAAAATCGATGCTATTTCTTTCATTTTTTGAAAAGAACCGGTATTATGAGCTTGAACGAATTGTTCGATAAGTGCACGTTCTATTTCATCGTATTTTTGCTCTATTTTCTTTTTCGCTTCTTCGAATCTGTCAAGAATGGATACGAATATTAATCGAATTTTGAATTTGATTACATTTTGTAAATTCTTCGAGTTACCTGCTGCCCGGAAGTTCTTGGGCAACGAAAGATAATTTTCTGATTACATCGGCAGCTTCAAATAGCTAAACAAATTATACAGAATTGATAAATACCGGTTTGGAATTGGGAAATTCGGATGAAAAATATTTACTCTTTGAGGATCCGAAAACAACTCTATATGAACAGGTCCTTGGGCCAGAAATTCGGAAAAATAAGTCATCAATTTTTGGGCTTCGACGGCGCGAGAACGTGGAATATTTACAGCTTCTAACTGACCTCCGAGATGCATAACTTTGACAGCAACAGAGTTGATTTTTTCGTCTAATTGGTAGAATGAGTTCATACATTCCTGTTGAAATTAAAATCCGGATAAAGATGTGGAAATGAATGAGTTCAATAGCTAAACTCGCCGACTCACTTTGTTGCATTGAAGTTGTTTAGATAGATCTTGCCATAATAATTTTTCGTCAGCTTTACAAGAATTCTTCATTTCATCGCATTTCTTTTTTTGCTTTTGTTGTAAAAACATGAGGTCTCTAAAATATAGGACGAACAAGGTGGGTAAATATGAGTACGAAAAGTTCTTCGTAAAATTTAATCGCTTACTTGATACATTGGTTGAAAGCATCTTTCATTACATCGGCGTTGAAATTATAGTTTCCTTTTTCTTTGGTATTTTCCAAAATTTTCCATGCTAATCTTTCAACGAATGTATCGGGATCAAATGGTTTCTGTAGAAATATAAATGACGAAATTTTAGTAATATACTAGTTGCTGCAATAAAGTGCAAGTACATATATTTTCAAAAACTTATACGTTATCAGATGTTAAACACATACCTGGTCCAACTCTTTCATATACTGTTGCATCATCTTTCAGCAATATATTTGAACCGGAGTCCATGAAAACAGAAGAAATTTTTGAAAATTATTAATAAAATTCAAGACGCTTCAATTATTGTCTAACTCATCAAAAAAAAATTAACATGATACTGAGTTAAAATGATAACATTCGTAAAAGCGAATGGTGGTGGGAGGGCGGTTTGGGCGTTTAAAGAGAAAAATTTTACGATTTTAACTTCGAATGATGTGGTAACACTGGCTATGATTACGTCAATCATCTAGTTCATTCGATATGACGTGACGCGGTAACGCGGTGAGGTGAAGCCAGACAGACTGACGAGGGGGGAATAGACGAAGTACAAATCAGTACAAATTACGAACTTACGAAATTGCATAGAAATTGCCAGAAAAATTGCGATTTATGTGGATTTATTGAATTCGTGTGAACTTATTTCAGTTATTTCTTAAATTTTGCGTACTTATTCTCAATCTCAAGCGAGTTTAGAATCTTTAATTGAATTGATAATGGAGTTTCAAGACCATAAAAGTAAGGAATAGTCTTAGACTATTATTTTATGAACTTTTTACAATCCACAGCAAACAGCAGCCATCTTTACTGCTAAGTGCTAAATTTGAAATTTAATTTGCATTCCTCTCCTACCAAGTAGTTTTTATTCTAAATTTTACCTGTCGAAGTTGAGGTTGAAATGGTACGTAGTGCCATTTCAACAATGAAATTCAAACGACCTGTTGTATGTTTATAGAAAAGCCTAAGCGAAGGAATCGAGGAGGTAGACAAGAACAAGGTGATCCGCCGCAGCAACCGATGCCCCGTGAACCTCAACCAAGTCATTCTCGTGGAGAGCCTTCTCGTGAACGTAGGCCTGAACCGCCGGAACATCATCCAAGACGTGGTAACGAAGGAACTTCTCAATTTAGCGAAACTGGGCGTGGCAGCGGAAAAAATCACCCAAGACCCGGTGGCCCTTCTGCTGAACCTATGCCAAAAGATCCCGGTCACAGCGGTCATTTTACACCGCCGCTTCAACAAACTCCTAGATTTCAAGGACCTTCACCGCCGCAGGTCTTTCAACGTGCACCTCAGCCTGGAGAACAACAATCATTTTGGGGACCAAGGCCTGGTCAGGCTCCGTTTAGAGGCCCACTTCCAAGGCCACCGTTTTCATCAACTAGCCAGAAACCGTCGATCATCCAGCAAGGTGCTCAGCTCGGAACACCTATGACTCGGCCACATGAACCTCAACAGCCTGCTGTAAGAGCTTGGGGTGCGAAAAGTACTTCTAGTGATGTTCCGCCTCAACATCCTGAACCAGGAGCTGCAGGGCTTAAGCCGCAACAGACAGCTAAGAAAGCTAAAGGGCCAAAAAACAAACGAGGTGATTCGCAGCAGCTTGGAGCGCGCGATGATCCTCAACCCGGTGTTTCTCATGAACCTGGTTCTGTGCCAACGGAAGGACAAGTTCAAGATTCTCGATCTGGAAACGTATGGCATAAAACATCTCAAGAACCTGGTTCTTCGAAGAAACCTGTTGATTCAAAAAAGAAACAGGGAATTGGAGACAAACCAGTACACGAATCTTTAAACAAGGCTCTTGTATTGGGTAAGATATCGATTGTACCGAATTATTTTTCTTCGTTTCTTTATTGTTGAATTAATTGTTTATTCTCAACTCTAGAATCTTCGGCCGAAAAATCTGACAAAACGAAGGGGAAAAGCGAAGAAACTGGGCTGGGTCAGACATCCGTACAAGGTATTCTATTGTTGACCTGAAGTATCATTTTTCTAAAGGAATTGTTCAGTTTTCTTAAATTTTAAATTTCATTTTCACAGAGCCTCCTAAAAGACGAGGAATTTTGAAACATTCTGCGAAATATTTCGAGTCTGAAACAGGTCATCCTGTAGAAGTAAATTATTTACGTATCGATGTGAAGAGTATGAAATTCAAAATATTTCAATACGAAGTTGATTTTACACCCAAGAATCCCAAATATTTGTATAGGTAACGTTTATTAGCGATTTTTGTCGGTATGTTTGAGATTGTATTTTCACAGTACTTTATGGTTTCAGACACGCGCTGAAACAATTTTTAGAGCAAGAAAAGGTAAATAGGTATCCAGCTTTCGATGGGAAAGCGCTGTTATTTGCCGGCGGTACTGAATTACAATTCCCTAACGGTTTAAAATCGGTGAGTATGGCTTGACGGAAACTGATATCGATAAAATGAACTTATTACGAAGTTGTTTTTATTCACGTTTTAGTTCGACGGTGCAGTAAAAGTTACTAACGGAAACGATTCGGTAGAATTTTACATTACGATTCATTTGACAAGAGAGTTGAATCTACAATCTTTGTTGGAGTACATGAAAAATGGCTCGTCAATAAACCGTTATGATACTCAAGCTTTGGATCTTGTTTTAATGAATGACCCGATCAATCGTAGCTCCAACTTGTGAGTTTTTTTTGCCATTTTAAATTTTCAAATGTTCATTCTTTTGCGACTGTATCGTTATTTGAGAGTGAATAGCGAATAATACTGAATTTCCCTACTGCTCGTTTGTGGTTTTAGGATCAAAGTAGGACGTTCGTTTTACACTCGACCTGTGAAGCCAATTAGTTTAGGTGACCGACAGGATTTATGGTTTGGACATTATCAGAGTGTGGTTATACCTTGGTTGGATACGACCCAGGAGAGACAACATTTATATTTGAATGTGGATGGTAAGTAAAACTCAGTTTCTAATATGAATTCTTCACGAGGTGTAAAAATTCAATATTTCAAGAGAAAATTTCTCTGATCGTATTAATGTGTTTTTTCCTCATTTCTTGCAGTGGCTCATAAAGGATTCATTTCCAACGAGATAAATGTAATACAATATGTTACCCAAGAGTTTTTGTCTAGAGAAGGTCTTAGAGCAAATTCGAGTTTGTCAGGATGGCAGTTTGAAAAAGCTGAAAATTTTCTAAGGAGTCTTAAAATCGATTATCAAGTACCAAATCAAAGAAAGATTTCATTCAAAGCAGTTTCTCTCGCATCCGGAGCAAGATCTGCCAGGTAAAGCAATCATTTTATTTCTAGTCGTATTGATAAATACTTGAGTCTTATCGAAGAAATCATTTTCACCTAAACAGATTCAAGCCTGACAACCAAAATGAGACCACGGTTGAGGAATATTTCAGAAATTCTAAAAATTTAAGATTGATGTATTTCAATCTACCCTGTCTAAAAGATAATCGTGGTCGTATGTATCCAATGGAAGTAAGTAAAATGTAGAAATTGCCAGAAATATAATAAAATATGTCTTGGAAGTTTTCGTGCGGCGTTTCTTATTTACTTTTTACGATCGCAGTTTTGCTCGATACCAAGTCAAGCGGTCAACAAGCAGTTGGAACCGAATCAATCTCGCGTTATGGTGGCGCAATCAGCTCGTCCGACGTATGAAAGAAAACAACAGATTATGGAATCGGTAAATAGTGGTCTATTATCCTATTCAAATGCGAAAGTTATTTGCCATTTGAAGTTTTTGGAATACTTCTACTTCTTGGGAATGTAATGAATTGATTGTTTTATTACAGATTGGTAATTTGGATTTCGCAAACGATCCATGTTTGAACGAATTTGGTCTCACTGTGAATACGACATTTGAAACAGTCAATGCTTACGTGTTGAAACCCCCAAGCATCCAATATCAGAGAGTAAGCAATTTTTTAGCTGTGTTTTTCATTTTTCTTCATGTAGACTAATGAACATGAGAGCATGTTTATATTTTTTTCATATACTGGACTGTGTAATGCTTTATTTCAGAGAACTGTGCAAGTTAATAAAGGTGTTTGGAATAACGATATGTTTATAAAACCTGTCAATTTATCAAAATGGGTGCTAATCAATACAGACTCATTTGTACAAGATTTCCATATCCGGTAATATAACAGCCACTTTGTTATCGGATATAATTGTGGAAAAATCAATAGAACAAGATAGTAATGAAAATGTTTTATTCATTTTTAGTGGAGTTGTGAAAAATTTCGAGTCAGCAGGTCTTTCCTGTGGTATCGCCGTTTCAGTACCGAAAATAATACCACTACAAGGAAGAGTGTTGGTGGAAAACGATTTTGCAAGGATATTTAAAGAATATAAAGCCCAAGGTGCTACGTTTTTCATGGTGATCATGAATACCAAGATCAATCGTATTTATAGTAAGTATTTTCACGAGCCAACCCATCTGCTTTGTAAAAAGAAACCGAAGATGATATGCAAACGATTACGTACGTTTTTCAGACAGCATCAAGAGAGCTGCCGAACTTGCGATTTATGACGTTGGAGTGTTGACTCAATGTATCAGGTCGGATACAATTACTAGACAAATTCAAAATCGAAGTGATCGCTTTCTTATGACTGCGAAGAATATCCTATTGAAGTTGAACGCCAAAATCAGCGGCGTCAATCACTCATTGGCAGCTCAATTAAGGTAGGGACTATCGTGGTATTAACCAAGCCTTCTAAGAATCACTTTTTCTTCTCATCTCACGTGATTGTTTTTCATTATGCGTTTGTTTAGGCCCGAAATCCTGGCAGAAGATGTAATGATTGTAGGAGCCGATGTGACCCATCCGTCGCCAGGTTCTAAGGAATTATCTATCGCTGCCGTAAGTATATTAATTCTAGTTATACACGCTCGTTGATAATTTTCGTATCAACTGTTTCAATTTATAACGATTACAGGTAGCTGCGTCGCATGACGAGTATGGATTTCAATACAATATGGATTATCGCTTGCAAAGACCAAAAGTAGAGGTAATCGTCGAATTAAAAGAAATGATTACTAAACAGATCGAATTTTACCAGAAGAAGAACAACGGCAAAATACCTAAACGTATTCTGTATTATCGTGATGGCGTCGGTGAAAGCTATTTTGGAAAGGTAATTAAAACGAATAACTATCACCGATCATGGGTGAGTTAGGATTTCAAGAGTGAAAACCTGTTACGAATGATGAAATAATCACCAATGTTCTTCTAGAATTTAGAAACCGTTCATTAATTGAGAAAGGAGATTATTATATCGAATAATTTTAGATAGAAATCCTTACTGGATATGAAAACAGCAATATTACTATAAAAATTACTAATTTTATATTTCAAAGGTGGTGGAAAAAGAATTGACGGCGATTAGACAAGCGTGTTCCAAATTCAACGCTCCATTCCGAACCACGATTACTTTCATAGTGGTTCAAAAGAGACACCATACGAGATTCTTTCCAAGTGCGAGGTATTCTGATGGGACTCAGAATCAAAATGTGAGAGCCGGAACGGTAATTGATGAAAAAATAACCCATCCCACTGAAGTTGACTTTTTCCTCGTTAGTCACGCAAGCTTAAAAGTACGTATTTGATTTTATTTTCGGATTATTTCTTTCGAATCCGAAGCAATTAAATTACCTATTATAATTTTAGGGAACTGCGAGACCTACGAAGTATCATCTACTTTACGACGATAGTTCGCCTCTCATTGATCAAGAAACGTTGGAACGCTTGACGTTTTACCTGTGTCATATGTTCGCCCGGTGTAACCGATCAGTCTCGTACCCGGCGCCGACGTATTATGCCCATTTGGCTGCATTCAGAGCTAAAGCGTGGTGGGCCCAGTAAGAATGTTTCCTGATTGAAATTTTTCTACTTGTTGATGATATGTATTATTTAATGAAATGGTTTTTTTTGTCAAATCTAGGCAACCCTACGAAGAAGAACGTTTGGAACAAAATCAACGAGAAAGAGGCCGGTTACGAGATGATGTAGTGACAGCGACGCCCATGTTTTTTATCTAATAGGCTAATCTTATCTGACTTTAATATTATAACGATTAATTGGGAATTACAGCTGGAATATTGATAGACCAGCATATATCTAATAATTTTATCATATTTTCATGTTTAAACATTGTATTGGAATAATTTTAATATAAATATTATGTTACGATGATGAACGATGTAGTTTTGTTTTTGTTTTTTTAATAAGAATGTAGTCTTGAGAAAGAAAATTTCAACTTTCATCTTTTCTCAAAGTTTTCATTCCTATGAATGCTCGTCCTGAGTGAAGAGAAGATGAAGTACACTAACCTTTTGATAGAGAAATAAAAGATACAAAATGAGTTATTTTGGCATGAAAGGAAGAGCCAGTTCCATCCAATTTTTAGAAGAAATTACTAGTAAACTCTTGAGAAAAATTCACTTTCGAATCTGAGGTGAACCTTTTTTTGAAAAAATTTAATATTCAAAATTTTTATCAACATTTCGTAGTTGAACCGAAAGAAATTATTTTGAGTGGTCCACTATGGGTCCACTGATCCTGGAGTGTTTCATACGCGCAGGTTTTTACAAAATTATTCAGAATCAGAAAAGTACAGCTACAGCGTTTTAAAAATTCCGGATTTCTGACTTTCCTCTGTTACCACTGTTCCATTTTGATGGCATCATATGATTTCAAATTTATCGCAATTCCCATTTTTAATAAAACGATAAAACTGAATTAATTTTTTCGACTGTACAGCGTACATTGGGTTCACAATTCAGTTGATTTTTTACGATTTTCTAAACTCAGTTTTCACTATCTTTTATAGGTGTGTGAAGAAACATGTTTGTTTGTTCTATTTTTTTAATGCTGAGGTATTTAAATTTTTCCATTTTATGCTGATGGATCGAGGATGAGTTGTTTTGTTTTTTGTTATCAACGATTTTTGATACTTGATAAGCCAACGCCGCTCTATTTCCATTCGAATTACTTTCGATATTTTTCAAAATCTAAATAAAATTCGTTGAAAAGTGATCATTCAAGGTTTAATTTTCCACTACCCTTGTAAATTAGCAGTTCAGAATAGAGTATCTGTCAATGCAGTCCGGTCTTCAGTATTATAGAAATGAAATAACTAGATGAAATTTTCTCAATACTAGAGAAAACCGCTTTGGGAAATTGGGCAATTTTCCATTTCGTTTCGGTAAATTCTTACAAGCATTCCTTATATTACACAGTATGCATCATCGTGCAACATTCAGCGACGACAGATCTTTTGTCAATCAATTAGAAGACTACGTCGAAGGCAATAGTGACAATATCTTCGTGGAAAGCAACAAGGTAGACAAGTTCAGCTAGTTTTACACTACTCAAATTACCATCGTACTTAATGCTGTTCAATTTCAGATCAGTCTATCTCCTGCATTTTCAAACAAACTTCAAAATGTTATAAAAAGCTTATATTCGAGACTAGATGCTGATATCTCAAACGCGTTCGCTTACGGAGAGAAAATCTACACCGGTGTTGGTGGAATCGCCTTATTAAAATTATTGAACGATGAACGTAATAAATTCGACTCCAAAGCCCTCGATGTAAGCTCTATCAACATCAATAATTATCTATCTTGTAACATTACTAGCTTAAATTTTAAATATGGTAAATTTACAGCAAGCTGGACGATTAATTTTAGAAACCGCCGATGCGTGTCGAGTCAATGATCGTATTTCGTTTTTAAATGGAAACGCTGGAATCCTAGCACTGGCAGCTTTAACGTATCATAAAACAGGCGATCAAGACAAAACGAATGCTAGCTTGGAAAAGTAGTGAGATCTTTCATATGATGTATGTTCTATTTGCTATTATGTTTGTTTAAAGAAAATGACAAATTTTTCTAGATTGCTGAGATTTTCAAAATACTGTTTCGCTCATGGAAGCTCATCTCCACCCGACGAACTTTTATACGGTCGAGCTGGTTATTTATATGCGTTATTATTGGTCCGAAAATATATACCGAATGATATTATCAAAGATCCTTTTATTAAAGAAGTGAGTACTTGATGTAATTTTGGTTGTGAAGCTACTTTGATGGATTTCTACTCGATGGGATTTTTCTCAAAAGGTGGCTGAAAAAATAATCGATTCTGGCAAAAAATTAGCCAGAGCATTCCAAGACGTGAAAACACCACTGCTGTACGAATGGCACGATAAAGAATACATAGGAGCAGCTCATGGATACTGTGGAATACTTCATACTTTACTTTTAGCTCGTCAGCAAGATATAATCTCTGAATCAACAGTCAATACTTATGTAAAACCGACGATCGATTACGTATTAAATTTGCAATTCCCATCGAGAAATATTCCCTCTTCAGTCAACTCATTAGGCGGTGATAAATTAGTGCAGTGGTGTCATGGAGCACCCGGAGCTATTCATATGGTTGCATTAGCATATGAGGTTAGCTGAGTATATTTTTGATAAAAACTGACGAATTTGAACTTTCCATATCTCTAATTTAATAAATATTCTAGGTTTTAAAAGACAACAACTATTTACAAATCGCTTTAGATTTCGGTGAAGTAACCTGGCAACGAGGATTATTGAGAAAAGGTTACAGTTTATGCCATGGAGTTGCCGGAAATGGTTACGCGTTCATTAAACTGTACCAACTAACCCAGGTACGAAATAAATTTTCCATCGATTCATACGTCAATTATCATGTAATGTTCATGTCTATGTAAAATATTGTTTTCAGAATCCCAAATATTTACATAGAGCTACAAAATTTGCTGAATGGTGTTTTGATTATGGTACTAAACAATCCTGCAAACCGGATAGACCAAATTCATTGTATGAAGGTAAATGTTAAATAGAAATAAACAAATAATTTTTATATTCCTAGTTGAGAATTTATTCGCTTATTTATTTCGTTTTGTTTTCAGGTTTAGCCGGCGTTATTTATTTTCTTGTCGATTTACAACAACCAGAAAAGGCAAAATTTCCAGGAGTTGAAATTTAATTGTATTCACATGTTTATCATTTCCACCTTCGTTCTCAGGCATTTATCACTCATTCATTTCACAACAAATAAAACCATAGATTATTTTCGTAAAAGTTCTTATTTATTTTTCGAAGATTATACAAAGAAATAAGCAATTTTCATTACACAGATAGATATGTTTCATTTTTCATCCGTTCTTGTTTTTTTTTTTCAACATGATATTCAAAATGATAAAGCTCTTGATATTATATTTCACCAAAACCATATAGTCGAGAAGGAAGATGAATAATACACGTTTATCAATACTGCATTAGATAAAATAATTTTCCGAAATAGAAAAGGAAGGAAATTAAGAATTATACATAAAACAACCATTATAAACAAAAAGGAATGTAAAAAATGGCTCATAAATCCCATAGGTAACAAATACATATAAGTACTGGAAAAAATGGTACAAATTCAGAATGAGGTTATGGCAATACACAATAATTTTTCGTCGTATAAATTTAATCATAATATTATATGTTTTTCATTACACATAGAATAACTGAAAGTTTTAAAAAAAAAATCGACAAATCAATTCCATAATTTTAATACCACTTGTGAGAAAAATTTGATCATGATATTATCATTCCATTTTTACACTTTTAAATAAAACACATACAATAAATTATAGGTGGAAAAAAAATTATAAAATCGAGCGATATAACAATACCTTGCATTAGAATGGAAAAAAATAGTTATAAAACGGTAACACCAGAAATAGAGAAAAATATTACACAGAAGCGTAGATTAAACTTTCATTAAACTTACGTTTCTTATAAGAAAACAATTTTACGAAATATAGTAATTTTTTCCACTGAGAATTTAAATAATTTAATCGATATAAGAGGCTATTTCCAAGTTGAAGAAACATACATGAAATCCTGGTAACTAAAGACATTTTTTGAAAAAAAATTTCAATATAAATATTCGTTCCGCAGGAATATTAAAATTTAATGCCAAAATATTGAGTGTTATAAAATAACCGCAGTAACAAAATTGGACTAGCTTAATTTGGTATAATAGATCTAGTGATCAGTTTACATTAAATAAACACGTTTTTAAAAAATAATGGTCAACAAAAAGAAAAAAAAATAATAAAAATAAAAACTATACACAATTTAACTATTTACGTTATTCTACAATTAAATAAATTCTGGAGTCCAATCAATGGAAGAGATAAGTCGTCGAAGAACATGAATAACTATTTTTTCATTCTGTAATGAAACGTGAAATTAATACACATACGATGACTTGTCATTGTACCATAACTCTAAACTTACTTATCAGCAGCTCTCATAATAACAATAGAAGCGGCGATGAAATTGTAATATTTCAATAACGCAGCCAGCGTCGTACATACGACAGTAGTAGCGAGATTTTGAGGTTTGTAAATATATGGTCGGTCAGCTTCGTCCCTAGGAACGTTTCCAATCATGACGCCCATTTTACTTCTAACGTCGTCAGATCTATGTTCAATTTCTTCGATACGAGAACAATTTGGATTTTCTGATAAATCTAAACCTGCAATTTCGATCACGTGATAATATTCGAATAAATTGAAAGTACGTAATAAAAATATAATAATACCTTGTAAAAATACCGCTTGCTTCAAGTCGTATTTCGACATATCCCTTCGAAACGTTCTATAATCGCCGATATTATAATCGTTATTGATTTTCAATTCACCGCCGACGCTGTTGTTATTACTATCATCGTTGTGATTACGAGCACTGTTGAGTTTATTTACCGAGGCGGCAGCTGCTGTTTTTAATTCATAGCACAACGCGTTTATTAGATTATTCGCTTGCGGATCGGTCTGCGAAAAATAAACGAGGATGTTATTTCGATGAATTTTACCAATTTGAGTAATGACAAAGTGAAACTTACTTCTTCTAGTCGCCTCAATTTGATCAAATGTTTTAATCTTAAAGGTAAATTGTTTAAAATTAGGTAGGCAATTTTATCGATATATTTATAAATATCCGTTTCGTCTTGCATTGGACTAGGCATATCCTTCAAAGGAGTAGAATCCAAACTGGCTATTTCATCTTCGGGAGAATATCTTTCATCTTGAGGTGGGGGTGGGAGCGCCTTAACTTCTAATTTAGGTACTTTAACATTGGTGTTTTCTTCTTTCACTATTTTTCTTCGTCTACGATTGAAAAAAAATTAAAATTAATTATTAAATTGAAACATATTCAAACGAATAATTCGATATGGTAACTCACTTGGCATCAGTGGCCTCATTCTTCATCATAGCTTTTTCTTTCATTTGTCGTTTGTGTCTTTTGCTCCATAATTCGTGACAGTCTTGCCAAGTTGGAAGAGATGTGATTTCAATTCTAAAAATATACATCGAGGTGAACTTATTCGACATTTTAATCGAGTGATAAGATAATGTACCGAATTACGTACTGATCGGGATTAATATTGGCCAACCATTCCGATTTCAGGGCATCCGAAGTGGTAATTCTTTTGCTCGGATTTAACGTCAACATTCTATCGAGAAGGTCTAAAGCAGGTCGTGGTATAAAGCTTAGTTCTTCTCGTAAACGTCGACGGTAGTATTTTTTATGCTTCAGAGAACTCCAAAAAGGCAGATTTACCACCGATGGCCAATTCGCTGTATTCGGAGTGCCACATAGCTTGTAAATCGTTTCCAATTGAGTGAGTTCGCAAGTAGCCTGTAAATCAGAAAATTTCATTAATTTTCATGAAGTCAAAATCAAGCGATGTGACCTGATAAAAAAGCTTACTCGATTAAATTCCTATACATTTTTAAATGTAAGCAAATAAATTAAAAAAAAAATCGAAATAATTAATCGTTCAATATTTTAAAATTATTTTTTTTGTAAAAATAATGCAATATTTTGTTTACCTGGTCTCTTGGCTTTTGTAATGAAAGGGAATGCATGATCGAAATAAATACAAGTACGATTATCAATAGATTACAAAATAATCGAATGCTTAATCTAATAAATTAAATGCTCACTTGAAAGATGGGTTTTTTCAAAAACAATTCAGCCAAAATACATCCACAGGACCATATATCGATAGCAGGGCCATAAATAATTTCACCAAGTAAAAGCTCAGGTGGCCTGTACCACAATGTAATAACGCTATTCGTATAAGGTCGATCTTCTCCAGGCCAGTAAAACCTCGACAAGCCAAAATCAGCTATTTTCACTTGACCTCTGCGAGAGAAAATACCATTAGCCAAACAACCACCTTGTTTTACATCCGATCTAATTACGTACTTATTATTCATAAGAATATTGCTGCATTTGATATCACGATGAAGGAAGTTTTTCTCATGGCAGTAACTCAAGCCAATGAGTAATTGTTTCATTATGCTAGCTTTATGTACATCGGTAAATGTCACCAGGTTGGATTCGAGCAACCCCATTAGATCATGGTCCATGTATTCGAAGACCAAATAGAACGAGCCTCTGTCCTGCGATCGAAAACAAGAGAAAAATCATAGGTAAATTTACCAGTCGATTCGTGACTTGGGAGTGCTGTTAAATAACAGTCATTAATAAACGAAAACAGATGTTGTACGCCATCAAGGACACACGTGACATCATTCGTGTTTTTTATGCACGAATTACGCTTCTTTTGAGAGTAAAATTTGGCCATAATTCTTCGCCGTACCTTTTTAAAGTCCAGAACGTCCTTTTTATCGGTAACTATTTCACGCAAATTGATTATATTTTTGTGTTTCAGATTTTGCAGTATTTTGATCTCTCTGATCGCCGTAATGGGAAATCCTCCTCTTTCGTTTTCCAGTCGTACTTTTTTCAAGGCCACTTTTTCGCCTGAAGGAATAACGCAATGATTATTAATTAGTGGAAAATATCGTATGCGTGAATTCGAGAAAAAAAACAAACCTGTATGGCAATCTTTAGCTTTGTATACTTGACCGTAAGAGCCCTCGCCTATTTTGGCGACAATTTCGAAAACATCTAGAGTACGTTCGCACCAATTCTTGTATTGGTTTTCTTCGTTAAATGATTTCCTTCGAATGACCCTCGGTCGAGCCATCATCGAATTCTTATCGGGCATTTTAATGGCGTGGTTTTTATCACGTATCGGAGCACTTTCGGTAGATTTTGCAGCATCGATATTTTTAGGAAGAGCTTCGATTTTGTTATCTTTTTTATCGATGGGATTTCTCGCATTGATTTTAGGAGCATGTTTGGAGAATTTATTATCCGTAGTGGTAGCGGGGAATTGGGACGTTTGAAGAGGTTTCTGGATACCGAACTTTTTCATTTGTTCGGCAGTCAACGGAGGTGTTCTCGAACCATCTTCGTTTTTATCTGTAAATATTTCGGATTACTATTTGCACCAGGACGATGTAAATTACAGGAAAATAGTTACCATTGGTCGACTGTTTATCGGTAATACCATTTCGAAGTTGCCCATTCGGTACGGTCTTCGGTTTGGGATGAGCAATCGGAGCCGATCCCGAAGGAACGGGAATATCTTGAATGGCGAACGAAGCGTGATTCTTGGCATCAGCTTCGGTGAGATCAATGACGGCGTCCTTGGCCGCGAAGACATCTTTCGAAGATGATTTCGAAATAGGAGTCGAACTTAGAAAACTAGAAAAGGAACTAGGAATTTGAGGAGGGAGAGGAATCTCTTTGATAATATCGGTAACGCAGACGACGCTAGAAGGCGCAACAGCTCCGAGATCTTCGCTCGCGTTGAAACTTTCGCCACCATTTAGTTCGTTTTTCTTTTTCTCCATCACGGCTAAATTTTTCAACACTAGTTCTCGCTTATCTTTATCTTTTACCAGTTCGGCAAACAAGCTCGTTTCGCTGACTTTGAAGTCTGGTTTTATTTCCCTGATTAGTTTTAACGATTCGGCTTTCGCTTCTTCTTCGCGTCGTCTACGAGCCGAATACGAAGGAGAAGGCGAAGACGAGACTACGACGACAGATGGCGATTTCGAACTACCCGCTCGTCGTTTTCGTTTTCGCGATTTTTTATCATATGGTCTCTCATAAGACGAACTGTACGATGAAGAATGAGATCGGTAATGATAAGAATATCTATCGATGCTGTAACGAGAATTTCGAGAGTAACGTGAGACTGGTGATAAACTAGGCGAAGGAAGATGACGATGTCGTTTCACCGAAGATTTTGATGCATTCGATCTGAAATTATTACCTAATGTTAAAATATTGCTCGAGCGAATTCGTGTAATATTATCAGCATACTAACCTAGAGGAAGATCGGCTGTATCGTGAACGATAGTGCTTCGAAGGTCTAGGACTCTTACTACGAGTATGATATTTTCTTTTGTAAGACATATCGCTCGAAGAAACACTCGAGTTACGTTTATTGTAATATTCCCTGCAGGAAAAAAGCCAATTACTTACTAATTCTACACTGGAAATGAATAAAATGCACAGAACAAAATATTACTTTTTATAACTACTGCAACTCGGGCTCCTACTTCGACTCTTTAAATAAGCAGGCAATGGACTATTACCAACATAAGGAGCATAACGTTTCGAACTATAAATTTTATGTACACTGAAACTTCTACTAGGACTACGACTACCGGGGCTATTGTATTTTTCACGTTTATACGACGTATACTTGGCGTAACTTTCGATACTATTACTTCTACTTTTTATTCGTTCATAACGCGCATAATGATTACGAATTTCATTCGTATTCCTGAAACGAATATGAAAAATTAATAATTACACACGTAAATCGACTACTTCGCTAACATTTACATAACAACCAGCATTAACTATCTATCATTACCATAGCAACTGATCAAATCTTCGCCATTACTTTACAAATCGAGAATTTTTTTCAAATTACAACGGATAAGATAACAACGAAGAGCCGAAAAAACATACGTACTTGCACAAACAACTAATTTTTTACAACAATTATCAATTTTTCAAAGTACACGTATCGTCGCTCAGATTACATACTTAAAAAGCCAATAATTTCTATTATCGAAGCGTTAATCGTAGCGAAAACAAACGGTTACTTGAAATAAAACGCATCGAGTAAAAATCAAGTAAGGTCAGTGTAAGTGATAACTTTGATAAACTGAACCAAACTGAAGTTGAATTGCAGTTTGAATAGATATTCGAAAACTAACCTTTCTTCGTTGTGGTATTCATCGGAAATGCTATCGTAATGAATCCGGGGTAAAATTCTATCTTTGTTTTTTTTCTTTTTCTTCTTCTTCTCGGATTTTTTATTTTTACTAACAAGGTGAGCGGTCATTTTTTCATTATCCCAAGAATCCAGCGAACTACAACTTTCATAGGCTTTCAGCGATTTATCACTGATTGAATTTTCACTTCCATGACGTCGTTTATCTTTTTTCTTTGATTTTCTTTTCTTAACAGAACTATGCTTCTTTTTATGCCTCCGTTTGGAATATTTACTTCGCTCGTTAGACGGCGATATTAGGCCTGCATCACTGTCCACGCAATTCTTATCGGTTTGAGATAATTCCGACATTTTGGAAAACGTGCATGACGTGTCGTTATCATCAAAGGCTTTATCGATATCACTTTTATCGTCCGATATAGACTCCAAGTCATTGTTACTCTCCGAACATATTTCTCCAGTTTCGGGACTAGAGGCTTCTGGGGTGTTTCTGTTCGTCTGGAGAGAAGATTCGGAAACAGGATGGCAGTGATTGGAACGGTTACGGTGTTTCGTGTTCGTATTATCCGTGTAATCAGATTTTAGACCTTGGTGGGTCTTCATTTTTGAACGGTCGTTCTTCGCATAAGATTCCATTCATCGATTATCTGCAACGTAATGAATAATGAATATCGAATACGAGTATTTTAAGAGCTCGAGTAGACTGATAACACGAGATGAGTTCGATTTAGAATAGGGGAAGTTGAAAACACATTAGTAGGTGATACTGACCAGTATAGCATTTTATAAGATTTCGTTTCAGTTTTTTCCCGAGAATTTATTGCACAAGAGAAAATCGCACAAATCACTGATAGGCATTAGATTTTCTAAATTTTGATAATGCACATACATACTTTAAATCACAGCCAAACACATGAAAAGTGTTACAACTTATCTAGGTGTAATTATTCACCGAACAAAATATCAACTAATTACAGTTATAATGATAAAATACTGAACGGTCGAGAAAGCTGTTACTAAGTAGATGGATGCCACTGCCAGTTTCCACTATTTCATTACACGTTTTGATAGAGTACTAAAAATCGTACAGCGTAATCAAACGATAACATTTTCAGCGAGTTCCCAAAATGCGGAAAGAAAAAAATTTCTAATTCATTGTTACCACGAATAAGAAATTCAAAAGTTTTGTCTTTATATTAACGTGTGTTTTGCAATTGCAATTTTTTCAACGATCTTAACAATAATTGGAATAATTTGTTGTTTAATATTGTCATATTACCTAATAATTGTTCTATAAATTAATTTTGCAACGATTTCGATTGAAAAATTTGAAATATCTGAAATCTATAATAATATTAAATTTTGTTTAAAACCTCAACCTGATTTTTCAGTGTCATTTCGTTATCAAAAACACAATTTTTATCAAAATAAAAATATTATTGTTTCTAATTTTCTATTATTTCAATTTGATTTTTTTTTCAATTTTATCTACTATTTTGCGGTTTGAATTAGATAAATTTTAATAATAGATGTTCAAATTCGCGTGTCAAATAATCATAAATGTATTGTGACCGAAGCTCAGATTGATTTTTCGTTTTACAAAAAGGTGCATTTTAGCTGATGAAAGTTGCCATGGGAAAAGAAAAACTATAAAACCATCATCAAAATTTTGATTTCTTGCCAGAAAAAATCCCTTTCGATAAAAATGACCGAATTTATGAACTTTATTTTCAACGTCTTTAGAAATGTAATCCGTATTTTTCCATTTTCCTTTTCAAACATCCCACTGAAAAACAGTTTGAATATATTTATCAAATGCAATACCGGAAATACACTAGCTGTTGATTTGGATCCAAAATGCGATATCAAGGATGTAAAGAATATCATAGCTCCAAAAATAGGTGCAAGTCCCGAAGAACTGAAAATCATTTTTGCCGGAAAAGAATTAGAAGATTCTATTGTAATTGAAGTGAGTTGAAATGAAAACCACCCAAATGCAAGTTGAAATTCAGTACTAACTAGATATTATTTAATATGATTTCAGGATTGTGATTTGGGGCAACAAAGTATGCTACATGCTGTACGATTGAAATCTAAACCCAGTTTCCAGTCGAAAATTCAAAACGATACTATTTTCGATGAAACACTCGGAGATGATGAAGAGCTTCCAGCTTTGGTCGATAAAAAAGATAAAACGAAAGCTCAGTTTTATATTTATTGCAATACTTGCTTCGATTTAAAGATGGGCAAATTGAGAGTTCGCTGCTCAAGTTGTAAAAGTGGTGCTATAGTTTTAGACAGTGATCCCAAATCGTGGGAAGATGTTTTAAAACCTCGTAAAATTTCCGGCCATTGTGAGCAAGACGATTGTGTTGTGAGTGTGATATGCTTTATCTTGCACACGTTTTTAAAAATCGAAACAAAAATTTATTTTTGAAATTTTTTACAGGATGGCGTTTTTGGATGGGCCGAGTTTTATTTCAAATGTGCTGAGCATACTAGTCTAGGAGAAAATGATTACAGTGTTCCTTTGAAACAAATTAAAAATAATACTAGAACGATTCCTTGCTTAGCTTGTACCGAAATTAGGTATTAATTGGCGAAAATTGTTTTATTTTAAACACGAATGGAAATTTTTCAAACGTTTGTATTTTCAACAGAGATATAGTATTTGTATTTTCTTGCGAAGATGCTCATGTTACCTGCGTTGAGTGTTTTCGAACCTTCGCCGTCCTAAGGCTACGAGAAAGACAATTCGTATTGCATGATGATTTGGGATACACGATATCATGTCCAGCTGGGTGTCCCGAGTCATATATTGATGAATCACATCACTTTAGGCTGCTTACCAAAGACCAGGTATTTGAAAATGGAATTAAAAACCCCCTTCCTGTTCAAGAAATCATATTTTAATAAGTATTTGTATATTTTTCAGTACGAAATGTACCAAAGATTTGCCACTGAAGAAGCTGTACTCAAATTTGGCGGAGTATTGTGTCCTCAACCTGGATGTGGAGAAGGAATTATTATTGATTCCGATTGTGATAAAGTGATTTGTGAAAATGGTTGTGGTGTAAGTATTTAAAAATAGCTGACAATGGATTTGATTGATTTTCAGCATAATTTTATTTCTATTTCGTTAGTACGTATTCTGTCGAAGATGCCTGCAAGGTTATCATATTGGCGAATGCGATTCATTTGACAATATTATCTCAAATGATATTCAACACGTTACTGATCCTGCCAGAGCTTCCCAGGTGAATGAAAAGTGACCTTACGTTATAAAATACATTTTTTGTAATTAATTCATACAATTTTTTTTTCATTTGAAAGGCTCGATGGGACGAAGCGTCCAATATTGCTATTCGTGTCACTACCAAGCCTTGTCCAAAATGTAGAACGGCCACAGAACGCAGTGGTATTGATAAATAATGTAATTCAATATAATATTAGAAGATTTTGGTTTGAAATTTTTTTTTTTTTGCAGGTGGTTGCATGCATATGATATGTACTCGATGTTCGTTTCACTGGTGCTGGGTGTGTCAAACTGAATGGAGTAGAGAATGCATGGGTACTCATTGGTTTGGGTAAAATATCAGCCTTAAGATATGTTCAAAATTTAGGAATGAAGAAGTAGATAGGTAATTTTTATACATGCAAAGGGAAAAAGTGACGGTAATTTAAATGTTTTCTCTGTAATTCAAAGTATTTCTTCCTTCATGCATTTTATGAGTAAAATAATTTTAACAAGTTTAAAAATATGTAGTTTCCTAGCTTCTATTTAATTTTTAACTTTCATTCGGATGTATTTTGTTATTGTTTTTTTAATTGTTTTTTTCTTTTGTACTGACGTCTTCTCAAACATTTGGATTCTTTTCTTCTTACGTATGTTTTGCATTTTCCTTGGAGTCTTCTTGTGTTCTTATTATTGAAATATTGTGTTATTTTTTAATTATAAAAATCAAACCTTATATTTTGTGTACCAAAAGTGTAGGTATATTATTGTATTTATTTAATGCGTCAGAATTGTAATAATTTTAAGGTCGAATTTGAAAATTAATAAAACATTCGAGTGTGCTCAATTTATCGTATCGATTCAATTGTTATAGCAAATCACTTATTTGATATACTGCGATTTGAACGCTGTTATAGTTATTCAATAGTATTTTCATCAAACGTTCTAGGGTTATTATATTTTGAATCAGTTTAAGTGAACGACGTTCATTGCACGTAGTGATTTGTGTTTTATTTTTGGCTGATTTTAAAATGCCTGATATACGTATTTATACGACGAAAAAACCGGTAAGATCAATTTTGAAAATATTACAATTTCATAGGTATTCGAATGAAATTTAAAAAAAATTACCCATCTTCATAATTTTCAGATTATTATATAGACGAATTTTTTATCAAGTATATGTATTTAACTTACCTATTATCAAATAATTAGCCAACTATTATGATTGGTTAGACGTATAATTCGTCTGATGAGTCGTGTGATTTCATTTTATCAGCATTAAGGCACATGTTAAAAACTTTATAATACGTTACGGAAGGTAAAGCTAAACGTGATATCACAATACTTATCACCCAGTAGCGTGAGATTACAAAATTATTTCACACATAAATCAAATGAGAATGACCATTAATGAATCGAAGGAATGTTTAAAGCATAATACGCATTTCTGTATTGATTACATGCAGAGTATGGATTATATTTAAATAGGAGACAGTAGTAGTTCTTTACTTAACACATTGCAAAGATTATATAATGAAAACCATTACGGTGTAAATGAAATACGAGTAACTTTCATAATTTTTTTCCAATTTTTTAAAATGAAAATAACGGTCGGTTTTTCAATTCGAATGCTTTTGTATTGTTATCGGTGAACTTGAAAATCAATGGAATTCGAGTTTCGTTGATTAGGTATAGTTACCTGTGTAATTTTTTGTGTACTTTTGTTTGCGATAATCACAAATGGGTGAAACAAAACTAATTTTTATTCAAGTGACAAAATCATTGTTTAAAATATGTCAGGTAAGAAATGCTTTTGATAATAAATAGATATTACTAATCGTTATACTAATCTTTATAATCTTCAAATTTATTTAGTTACTTGTTATAAAGTTTTTCAAAGCAAGTTATTAATTCCTGGAAAATTAAAAATTTTTGAATTACAAATTCATCTTTAAAATAGGTAGATACCTAACAACGTACCTATTTGGTAAAATCATGTTATATTTATTTAAAACAAAAAAAATGAACAAACGATCTCAAAATTGTATTAAAAATACAAATAATACGAAAGCAGTTTGTATATCTAATATTGAAAAAAGTGAACATATTTTTATGAACAACTTGTTAATAAGCTTATAACGACGTCATCTCAAGAGATAAATCAAATCAGTTATCTAATATAATTATTTATAATCAAGAATTTGATTCTTTGCCATTTCAAATCACACTAAGTATGATTAGATACCTATACTTTTAATCGTTTTGGTGAAAAATGTAAAGGATTTCACGCCGAAAAAAAATTTCTCATTTCTTATCACCGGGTTCCTATACCTATAACCTACCTCATACAAAAGGTGAAAATACTTTCTTGTTTTTATGCATCTATCTGGATGAATTGAGCCACGTGATGAAAATTTGCTACGTTGCATTTTACTAGAATCGTTTGTGAACAAAAATAATCAAATTAAAAAATAGGAAATACTTTTCTACACGCTGTTTACCGGTTGAAACTGGTCAAGACGTGTGTTTAAAAGAATCAAAGAAATATTTTAACCGTGCGTTGTTGTTATTAAACATTTATAAGCAAAAATTGATCTGATAAAAAACAACGTTTCTATACCCACCAACCCACGTATCTACTCATTGTTTTAATTACGTCTAAAAATTACCTATCGAAGTTAGCATAAAGATATTACGAGTAGGTAGGTGAATACATTTCTAATCTAGAAAGGTTTCGAATTCAAAGATTACAAATCATCAAATAGACCGAAACCGCGAACCTATTCATTTGACTTATAAATTACAATCAAAGATTTGAAAGAAATTTCGCATTATCGAAACATTAAACTTTCATTCTGAATAGTAACGAAGATAATGTTATCGCGAATTTATTAATTTACAGCTTTAAAAAAAAATTCGGTGTCTCATAAACGCATTTATTAATAAATTGAAGAAAAAAAAGCTGGACAGATGGTTACTTTATGCCATCGATGTAACACATATGCGTGCTAAAATTTAAAAAATTGGCCACAAGAAATAATTTTTCATTTAGAATCATCAACAAACAAAGTGTACATCAAATGAAATTAATTATGAGGTCGAGAGGAAATGTATAAAGGTCAATAAGTCTGATTCTGATAACGAGGAACATTTCAGTATAAACCTTCAACGACCAATATTTGGTAAGCAATAAAAAAAATTGTGAAAAAATCGAAATTAATCGCTAGTCGTCGCGTATATCAAATTTTACGGTTTAATGTCAGTATTTCCCTTTTCTTTTTTTGTAATGAAATGAGAATGTGCGATTGCGAAGTTGTAAGAGTTGCCTATCTTATTGTTGGATAATGGAAAGTAAATGTGCAGATGAAATTGCATACTTTTTAGGCGAAACACAGATTCAAAAATATTGATTTAGGTAGATGAAGACACCTTCATTTCAGCTTGCTAAATTACTAAATAAAATTATTTTAAATTTTGTGGGTTACGACAGGTTTGATCTAAGCTGCAACAAGGTACCACTTTTTGAAAAAAAAAACTTTAAATGAACATGTTGCCTATCTCAAATATTGAAAGGGCAAATTCTTTTCAAAAAATCGAATTAAAACCAATTTTCAACCAAATAAAAATTAAACAAATTTTAATTTCAAAATTACAGGGACTATAAAAAAAACTGTCATAAAAAAAATTATTAAAAAAACAATGAGGGGATGAATTAATTTTCAAGCCTTTTCCATTTTTGAAGGCAAGACAAAAAATCAATACATGAAAGTGTGTTCAATTTTCAAGTACCATCTATTCTCTTAGCTGAAAAATTGTTTTGATTCAATTTTTTTGAGAATCGATTTGCCCCTTCAATATTTCAGATAGGCAACATGTTCATCAGAAGTTTTTTCAGGGGTAACTTGTTGTCTACAAATCTGACTCATCACTCGTGGCAGACGATTCCTGGACTGGAAATTCTGTATATCATACAGGGTGCCCCCCTGATCTCAAATTGAAGGAGCAAAGCTATGCTCTTCTGAATTTTTTACAACCTTGTTTATCATTTTTGATTCATTATAAAATAACCAAAATACGTAGATGGTTGCGGTTTGTGCCACTGGAGGAGCATTTGTTCTAGTTTTTTTCATGCAAAAGTTTTTTAAGTTAGTTTAACGGGGAACCTCAATTTCTGATAAATCATTCAAAAAAACACAAAAATAATTTCTCTTTTTTAATTTTATTAAAATTTTTGAAAAAATTTCATATCAACTTACCACTATTAATGTGAACTTGGGTTATGTGAAAATAATTGCTCTTTCCGAATGCGCAAACCTCAGCCTCCTAACTTTCACGAGTCAAAAGTTATGAGAATTGAATTTCAAGAAAAACAACTGAAATGATCAATTATTTCCTTTGAATTTCATAATTTTATTATTTTGATAAAAAAAATTGATTTTTGCATAATTTTTCTCGTAAGAAGCTGGGATTTGCCCCATTAAAAAGAGTAGGTTGAAATTAAAATTGTTTGAAAATTTCATTAAAGTGAAAAAATGTAATTTTTCTGTTCTTTGTTTGTTTTTTTTTTTGAAGTTTTTATTAGACTTTTATGACGAATCAAAAATGGTGAATAAGAGTGAAAAAAAAATCGAAAGGACATAGTTTTGCCACTTTAATTCCAATGGTAGGTAAATATATCTACTTGCACTCAGGATGGGTTGCCTACTTACCCAATGAAAGGAAAGACATCAGCTGCAGGACACCCTGTATTCTTAAGAAAATGATTAGATATGCTTACACGCCTTTATCTTTCATTTTGAATGATCCAAATAATATTTGAAAATTCCAACTATCAATTTCCATCATCAATTAATTCATTACATCATTTTCTCAACGGTCTTAGTTCCTTCAAAAACAAAGGTTGGAAAAAAGTTCATAGGATTTTTTTACCATTTAAAAATCTTCAAATATAAGCTCAGAAGTTTTACCAAAAAATGAAATCCACCTGCTTGTAATCCCTTTCATTCTGAAATACAGGGTGTATCCACATAGGCATAAAGCCATATACATGGAACATAGGCAACTTCTATTGAGTTCATGTGTGTATGTTTACCTACCTTCCGAATGATGAGAGCTGAGTTACGTTTGTGAAAAAAATTTCAATTTAGTTTTGCAATTTCAAGGGGAAGCCTTCGACAACTGATCTGAAAGAAACAATTTTGATCTTTCTAATGGCATGGCACAACCCCTATCTTTTTATCTTATTTGAAACAATTCCAAGAAAAGCGACTCAAAAAACGATTTTTCGATTTTTTAAATTTCATTGAAATGACCAAGTAGACATTACACTCTACAAAACATGACTAATATATTCAAAGTTCAATTTTTTTTTGGCAAACATGCATTAGCTTATGCAGTTTAAAAGATAGGCAAACATACATACAGAAATTCAATAGATGTTGCCTATGTTCGAGTGGAAGGCTAATTTATACCTAGCTGGGACACTCTGTACACAGCTATTTCGTCACAAATTTTTTTTATGAAGTTTGTGCTGAACTTCTGACAATTCATATTAAAATTTGGCCTTTTTTTCAAGAACCAAAGTATGGGAAACGACTCTGAAAAAATAGGAGACTTTTTATACTGCCTTCAATAGCAAGTTAGGCAACATCTCAGGAAGATTTTATAATTTTCTATCATGCATTTTATGGTAGGGGTTCTCAAAATTGGCACAACATTAAATAACACTTTTTCAATTATAAAAGAAAATGAAAAAAAAAACTCCGAAGACAGGTTTCGTTTTTTGAAAATAACTCCACTCTTGATCCAGATACGAGAAAAGTACAAGATATCAAAAATGTAACTAATTAAATTTGTAATAAAAAATATTCTTAAAAATTTTCCCTCAAGAACGTCATATGACCATTAAACTCAGTTTTACGACTCATCATGCTGATATTTTTGTTAATTTGATGAGGATTGGGTTAATTCAGCGATTTCAATTTTTTCTAAGAAGTGTTAATTTTTCAATTCTGAGGGGGGGGGGGGGGGAAGAAGTGAAAATTTGGATTTTAGAATAATAATTTCAAGAAATTCAACATTTAG
>FIZU01059127.1:0-24646 GCA_900064475.1 Pseudococcus longispinus
GTGAGTTAGGATGGAGCGGCATATTGCGAGGTGCTTCTAGGCGGCTCAATACTAAATCCGCCACTGGTGACGAAACAAATTTTGATTTAGCAACAGAAATTTCGAAATGAATTATCGAGGCAGTTTATGTATTCTACTAGTAAGAATTTCAATTTCCATTTGTACTAATCTTGGAATCTTTAGGAAAAGTAAAGTTTGATGCGGCGATGAAAAATTAATGATAAAGTAATGAAAAATTTTGGTGAAGTACAAAAGAAAAATAATTTGATGACGAAAAATAGTTTGTGATGAAGGAATGAAAGAATTGTGATGGCCTAAATGAAACATGAAAAGTTTGATGATGCTGTAAACAAATTCAAATTTTGAAGCATTTTCTCTCCTCCACTCCCACCCCTCCACTTCAAAAGTTTTCCAGTAATAAATACTACAACTTGATGACAATAAAATTACCTACATAATTATCGAAAAGAAATGCAACATTACTCATTACGCTTAGAACTATTCATCACCATGATAATAATATCCACGAGTTATGATACCTTTTTCTCAAGACATCAAAATCTTGTCATAAAACGGCGGAAAAAAAACATCACAAAAAATACGATTAAAGCACAGTACCGAGATGAAAAATCGTCAATTACGGCTGAAAGCTTCGCTGCTAAACTTTCATGAAGGAAATTAAAAATTTTCGGAGTAAAGGATGTTTTATTCATTCGTAACTTTTCTTTTTCTTTTTTTTTCGTATACTCTGAAATATTCAAATAAACGGTTTACAGCAAAGCGCGTTACTTTTTTCGCGAACAGCATCGAAAATTTTTAGCATTTCGAGACTGCATGATATTTTTTTAATTTCATCGCTTTTCCTCTCAATTTCCGTCGCTTTTTTTTTCGCTCATATTTATATTCTCATTCTGTGCCTCTTTTTATACAGATTTTTTTCACGAACCAAAATAAAATTGCAAGTGTTTAGCCTTTCAGGTAACTTCGGGTGACATTGATAAACAATTCAATTACAAATTATTTTCATAATACACCTGTCCCTTCCTCACGGTGTATTCCTTTACACGTACGTTAAAGTAAAAAATCCCAAAAGACATACTATCGCGCGGTATAACGTTAAATGATAAATTGGTGTAATTTTCATTACAGTCTTTTAAATTAAACTGGCCTTTTTTTCGCCATTTCTTCGCGCCCAGTAGACTCGAGAAATAGCGCGAGGAAAAAAAACGCCACCTTGAATGCCTTTCTAGGCTTTTTTGACAAACGAACAATTCACTTCCGCTAACAAATTATATTCCGGGCGACGGCGACGTCGCTGACTCAAGAAAATTCTGGCGAACGAAACACTCCCCTTGCTCCTTTCCTGCCCCGCTCGACCCTTTTTTGCGCACGTCTGTTCAATTAGTTTTAAACAAAATTGCAATTATCATTCTTATTTTAGCCTTTATAAAAATGTTCGCAGATGCTTCATCAGTTTCTTCTTTCTTGACTTATGTTTTCCTTTCCTTTTCTTTTCTCGAACTAATATCTATTTTTTTTACAGTTTCTTTTACTACTTTAATCATACGATTATCATTTTATAGAAGTAGAAGCGAATTTCTCTTAAGCCCCTCTCACGTGCTTTTTTTCTAGGCTCGCGTTTGCTTTTCTGGTTTAATTTATAATTCGAACGTTTTCTAGATATCTTGGGCAATTATTACCCTTCGCGAAATAAAGGAATTAATTGCTTTGGTTCGATAAAGGAAAAAAACCGAGCTACTGAGCCACTTGCCACACTTACACCGAGTAAAACTAATTACAAAATTAAAAATTGGAGTAGAAGGTCTTCGCCGAGCTTAAGTATAATCTTAGGATTTGCAGCAACAAAATAAAAAATTATCAGTGTCGGTGTGGTCTTTTTTTCCGACGTTCGTGCTCTTTTTTCGTGCTTGCTTTTTTCTTCTTTGGTTGGTTTTTTTCTTCTTCGTACACTATCGTGTTGTTGTAACGGTATAGGCTTTTTTATTTTAAACGAGGTCAACAAAATTGAAAGGATATTTACCAAAGAAGAGATGAGAAAGGGTAATGGGTGAAGGAGGAGAATAATAATAAGAGATTCCTTCGATAAAGTTTACACGAATATCGATGATTTAATATTTTTCAAGCGTTATCAATTTTCTTTTTTTTCAATATTTGAATACCTTTTTCAAATTTTCCATTTCAATTTCAGGCATTTTAACGAAAAAATATTCATTATATTCTTGGCCATATATGAAAATATTTGCTCATTTCAATTTCATTCGAAAACATGAGTAAAACAACTTCACATTCTTGGCATTTGTCGAAAAAAAAAATCCACGTAGAAACATCGCGCTTCTTTTTAGCAACATCATTTCATTTAAACCAAACCCCCTGTTTTTGCTTTATCGCCATCACAGTCTTTTCGTTCGTGTCAGTTCCTAGCAACGGACATTCCAGGAAATCCTTTTCATCGATATCTTTGTATACACGTGGTCTATGTCCAAACAAATATCTTACGGAAGACTACCTGTTTAAAACGACAGATATTTTCGTACAAATTATTTTAAAGGTATGCGCATCGTCTCTTTTGTCTCCACTCTGCAGTGACTTTTGTATGAGAAAATATTCCTATTCTGCAGTAAATGGGGAATTTTTCTATTTAAAAATCATTTGAACATCACTGAACTTTTCGAATGAATGTTTCGAATCATGTTTTGGCGTTCAACATTCGTACAGTAAAATTATTCCAATTTATCAGATTTTGAAAGTTATTAAATTTTTTTACCCGGTGTCTTTTTTATAGAATCAAAAAGGTGATTTGATACTCCACAAATAGCTCAAAGTTCTCCAATTTTCTCTTTTTGAGCGAATTTTTTTTCAAATTCACGTGAAAAAAATTGATTTTCGAAAATTTTCCTTAGAGAACGAGAAATACTTCAGAAAGCATTAGACAGCTTGCTTCCTTCGCACCTCGTTTTCATTCAATCCTGCTCTAGTTTCAAATTTCAATGTGAAATAAGAAACTCATTCGGGCCTCTTTGCATAAAATATTCTAATCTATCCTTTACTTGAACTTAACTCATCATAATCACTGCTACCAACATTTTCCCTCAAATTTCAATCCAACCGACGCGTATTCAAAATTGATTCATTCATTTTTCATCATTTTCTTCTATTATCTCACATACTCGTACTTCGAGTTTCGTCGAACCACATTTTCAACGTTGTACATTCGATTCATCCGGAGCGGATTATCATTTTTATAGCGGCGGTACATCCTACATCGAAGCTTCTTAAAATCTTTAGGTTGGCATCAAGTTCGCCTCGTTCGCTAAATACGATTTTTGTTACAATTTCAAAAGAATCTACCAACCTAGCAACCTACTAACCTTCCTACACACTACACGGTTATAGACATTTACGAAATGCGGTTAAATAACTTCGTAAGCTGATTAATGCACACGGTACATTTATGAGTTCGCGATGAAAGAAAATGATGAAGAATTTATCGTAAGCTACGAAAATGGAAATTCGATCGTTTGCTATTTTGGTATCCTTTTACCTACCAAAAAAAAAATATTTCAAAAACATATTTACGCATGGATTCAATTTATAATCCTCCGATGGAATCCTTTCCTGTTGAAAATTGGAAAAAATTACAAAAAATTCTCATTTGAAAAACCAAGCGTATAAACTTTTTTTTTTGGAGGAATTTTCGTGTTATTTGTACTAAACAGAACCTACCAACTTTGTATAAGAACTGTTTTTTTTTTCACAAGGTAAGAATTTCTTTGATCATGAGTTTAATCGAAGTCTCCCTACTGATTATATAACATCGTAAAACTTTTAAAAAGAATTTTGTCGATGAAAAACGAAAGTAGGACCTTTTGACGAAATCTTAGATAATAATATTCCAAATAAGTAACTGCCATGCCATGTTCCAAAACTATTACACTAGCTCAGACGTAAAATTTTTCAAAAAATGGAGATATAAAAAAACTTCAAACAAAATTTGTGTGCAATTGAAAAACGACAATTTTTTGTTTCATAACTTTTTTTCTATCTTGAAACCCAAAGAGGATGCGACACAAAAGATATAGAATACAGTCTTCACCTTCTCAGGATATCTGTATTCATTGATGAAACTAGGAGGAAGTATGTTCTTCCACAAGAATCATCTTCAAAAAAATTGTCAAATGTCCAAAATGATTGAAAATCTTTCGAAAAATCGGTTAGAAAATCTACCCAACTTTTTCTTTAGATGGAAACTCTTTTAATCATAGATATATAGGGTGCTTCAAGGTTTTAATCAATAAAGAATAACTGAATTTTTTGGCTGATAATACTAAACATAAGAATATACCTCTCCTTGATATCATGGAAATCTCAACAAAGAGTCATTTTTTCAAAATTTATTGCATTTATTTCAAGTCACAAAATTTTAGAAAAATTTACCTCACGACTCAATATGAAACTAGTTTTTTTTTTTGAAATGTGAAAATATAGCAATTAAGAATAAAATGAAGTGACCTGAAATTTTCAATTTTTTTTTTCATTTTAATCTTGACTTTATTTTTTTAAGAATGAAATTTTTTAAATTGTCTTAAATTTTTGATAGCCAATTTTTGGTCTCATATTTTCTGGATTAACCCTCTGCCCTAAAACAACTATTGTTGATAATTATCAACTTTTGCAAAATTTTCGACATTTCAGAATTATTGTCTTATATCATTAAAATTTGAAAAATAAACTTTGAAAATATTGTAAAAGAGGTAATATTTCCAAAATTTCCGAAATTAGACTAATGACTTCATGGCAATCATTTTGATTAAAGAAAGTATTGCACCTAAAGGTGTTAAAAAATCTTTTTTTTTGTTAAAATCGAGTTTTTCATAAGATTTTGAACAGAAATTGAAAAAAATTTCACAACTTCCTGACAATTCTACGGATTTTTAGTAAAATTTATCGTTCGTCACATTTCAAAATAACTTTCAGAGAAAAACAATTTCTGAAACATTTTACACAATTTTTCGTAACAGTTTCTTCAAATTTATTCACAGCTTTTACAATAACCATCATTTTTCAACAATTTTCACATTTTTAAAACTAATTTTACAAAGCCATCACTTACGTAATATTTTCAATGATTTTTTAAAAAAGATTTTCAATGCTTTTGAAAACAACAATGGTAATCAAAATTCAGGGACCATCTTATAAAATTTTTCAATGCTAGAAAATGTCAGAATTACTGGAATTTTTCAAGTCCAAAAATCGTTTGAAATCTGAAAAATTTTCCAAGTATAGAAAGTCTAAAATACCCTGACAAAATTTCTAAAAGTCAATGTGGTCTGTGGGATTTTGCAAGTCCAACGTACATTTTTTTCAGGTCAGATAAAAGTCATATCTACACTTTTCTTAAAAAGTCAGGTTAAAGTATGCCTAACAAAAAGGCTTCCAAGTCCAAATAGGTATTCGTTAGATTCTCTGAAATTTTTCAACTCCGAAAAGTCGAATTGATTCAATAAAATTTTTGGCCGACAAAACGTCTAAAATTTTTTTCAAGTTCAAAAATCTGTCTGAAATCTCAAAAAAAATTTACAAAGTCCAAAAAGTCAGTTCAAGTCTATAATATCTGAAAAAATGTCTAATAGTCATAATCGGGTAATTTCGTACGGATTTTCAGATTGATGCAGTACAATTTCTGTCTGGCAAAATACCTAAAAGTCAGCGTGATTTCTGATTTTTTTTAATCTCCAAAAAAATTGATATGTCCAAAAAATCAAATCCAATGTCTGACACAATGTTTAAAAATCATCGTTAAAGAATACTGTGATGGAATTTCGTCTCCTTTTTCACGAATTTGGTCATAGTAGGAACAAAATTTCCCATTTTTCAAGTGGCATTCTATATGAAAAGGGCCAACTTTGTTGCCCAAGTCGATTGTGAGTTAAAGTCATTTCCTCATGCTATATGAAATTTCATTTAAAAAGAGACCTAGCAGAGCTTTCTATCTTCAAAATTAACGGAGTTATGAGGATTTTGAAGATGAATGTTCCAAAACTAAAGTTTTAAAAAATCACGTTCAAAGTTTTGCCAAAAAAAAAAAAATTTGGCTGCAAAAATCTTGAAATTCAAGCTCCGAAGAAAAAAACTAATCGCTTACCGCTGAAAGAGAAATTCAAGCCCTACAAGTTTGATTCTTAGCATTTTTTTCGTAGGACCCTTAGTTTGGTCAGAAAAGGATGGCCCATTTCTAAGGTCGATGATTTTGAAAATGAAAACAAAAAACACTTTGACTGCAAAAATCTCGAATATCAAGCCCTTTAGAAATAAAGTAATAGCTGGTAGGAGAAAGAGAATCTTAAGCTCTACAATTTTTACCCCTTGCATTTTTTTCTTAGCACCCTTCGTTTGATCAGAAAATTCATAGTTATGAGAAATTTACAAAGCGTAACTTTTTTTCTTCTTTTTCAAAACCATCGATTTTGTATATTTCTCATAAATATGAGTTTTCTAGCCAAACTAACGGTGCCACGAAAAAAATGCAAGGGATCAAAAATGTAGAGCTTGAAATTCTCTTTCTCCTACGACCTAATAGTTTTTTTCTAGGGAGATTAGTTTTCGAGATTTTTGATGTCAAAGTGTTTTTTTTTCATTATCATAATCATGGGTCACCCTATAGAACAGGTAGGCTGTTTTCAGGGAACCCAAACATTCTCACACGAAAGTAAAAGCATCATGGTATACAAAAACGTCAAAAAACAAAATCAACATTTTTGACCTACACTTACATTTCTGTATTTTTTTCAAAATCAACTTTCGGATAAAGTTGACCCTTTTCCTATAGAAAGCCACATCGTATTCATTTCGACCTTGTATAATACGTCACAACTTTCTTCATTTAGCGTTCGCCTTAAAAACACCCATAAACCTTCAATTTAACCCAGCCACAACAAAAAATTCTACACTGCATCGTATTTTTCCGCCAACAAACAAACCACCGGACCAGGGCAAACATCACCGTTGTTATGACTAAGTACACACATACCAAGGCTAGTAAAATAATAAACGTACATGGTCAAAGTTTCTTAAGTGCTTTTGCATCCATAAAACCCGAGCCCTTTATAACTTGGTAATTAAAGAAGAAACCTAAACGATGAAATTTACCCCTCTGGAGGCTACACCGTTATACCAAAGTCCATCTCGCAGACCATGTAAAAACATACCAACTTGGCCGGTCATTCTCTCTATATACGCTGCACACAAACGACAAAATTTCAACTCTCGTCTTCGACATCATAAGTACTTGGCTGTGTAACAACTTGTATCCACGTATCTGTGTAGTAGCTTATAAAAGGCGTACTAGGCGAGTTTTACGCTTTATAACTCGAAAGTCGAAAGAGCAAGAGAGACTACTAAAAAGAGATATTGTTAAACAACGAGCGAGCAGACAAGTTGAAAAGGCACCGGCGAATTTACCCGTCATATGGAATATTATTGCGGATACGTCATTTTATACGTACAATCTACGTACACATACTCACACCCGAACACATTTCTAAACCCAATGGTACATATAAGAACGTGGTATGAAATAAAATTAATATCGTCGCTTGACATTTCCCTAAACGGTTAAACGTGTTCTGTTTCTTATTTTTCACAGCGACAATACCATACCGTAAAGAAGAAGCAAGGAATTCAATTTTGAACCAGGCGCTGTGCTCGATTTGATGCATTTCTTACAGACCTATACGTAGCTGTTCACCCAATTCAGCGACATCTGCTTTATTTTGTAAAATTGCTGCACAAATCAAAAGACACCAACCAGAGGCAAGGCACGCATCGATTTGAATTTGCAACCGAACGTAGGTATTTGTTCTCGAACGCCCCCATTCAACATCAATTCATCTCCAGAATTGGGAAACTCCACTTTTCGCCATTCACTGTTTCTAGACTTCGATTTTAATTATCGTTCCGACCGAATTAATTTATTTACCCTAAATTTCTCCGGCTTTTGAGATACAAAATCTTACACGACACGAGCCGACGAGACGAGACCTTTCCAAACATCTAAGCAAACCGCAATCACCGCTTTTGAAGAATTCGGCTCGGAATTTCGTCCAGGGCCGTAAAAGAATAACATTTGATGGGAATTTTAAAAACAACGCTTAAATTTTCATCACATAAATTTACAGACTTAGGGTGAAATACCGAATAAGAGAAAAAACTGGACCTTTAAAAGGACCTTTTTTTCAACCAACCCTTATGAATATGAATGTTCCGTTCATTAAAACTCGAGCAAAAAAGAAAGAAATCCTTTTAGAATTTTTTTTTACCTCCCTGTCTCGCTACTTCGTCCTGAAATCGAGGCAAACCCTTTCTTCGTATCTCAATTTCATGTTATAATTTCATTTCTTCATCATTCGATGCACACTTTCAACAAGCTCATATGCCAACTTGAAACAATTACCTTTTATACACATAGGTATTGAACCGACGAACTTCAGGCAACATAGAGAGGGATATACATAATCAAATTATATAAAATTTCTCAAATAATACCAATTATTTCTCATTCGCGTCAACTTTCTTCTCATTTCTGTAAGCTACGCGCCGACTTAATTGAAAAGATAAACGACAATACAATTAAAACTTTATAAATAATTCAATTATACTCTTTTCTCTAACCTTTCCCTATTTATTCTTCGCTTTGAGGGCAATACTTGGCAAACTTTTTAAAACATCCAAAAAGGGATTTTAGCTAACAAAATGCATTTAAATATTACCACCAAATAGTTTCACTCTTCATTTCTGCCTATTGCCCTTCTTCTTCATCACCATTGCATCGTCGAGTTATACTTTTGATTGTTTCGGCATAGAACTCGAGAGCATTCTATGAATAATTTGTTGCCTCGGATTTAATTCTCGCGTCATCCTCGTGTCGACGATAAATGGAAGCAATAGAGAGGAAAAAGCCTCGAAAAATCGAATTAAACGAGATTAACGTTTTTTAAAAATGAGGAAAAAAGTTTCCTATTACACGTTATCGTCTTATAACGATTATTTCAGCGGATTTTTTAACCAATTTTCTCAGCATAATGCTCAAGACGATGATTTGTGGTATTGATTTTACCGAGAAAAGAACAATATGAGTTGATTTTTTTCACTTATACAACGATAAGTTACGCACTCTATTTTTACAATTTTTTTAGCCCACCATGAAAATCTTATATTTTTGAAATCGAAGAGCGTAGCCGGGTTTATAAGGGCGATTTGACTTTGAGTACCGAATTCCAAATTATCCAGTGGAAGTTGATCCTTAAAGTCTAAAACGCCAGCGACAAAATTTTTAGCTCGATATCTCAACCTTAACCCCTTCTGGAGGGTTAAATGTGGAGTTTCGTTAAAAATTTATATTTTTGACAGTTTTCAACAGTGTTACCAAACTTGTCCTTGGAAAGCTTAAAATGTCCATTTCACCTTGAAAAAGAGCTCGAATTTCAAAAATTCCTCTTGATCACGTCTACCATCCCTACAAGTTTGAAAGAATTCGGTTGAAAACTGCCAAAAATAGAAATTTTTAACGAAAATCCATATTTAACCCTCCCAGAAGGGGCTGGGTTGAGGTATCGAGCTAAAAATTTTGTCATGAGTGTTTTAGACCATAAGGACCAACTTCCACAGGATAATTTCAAATTCGGTGCTCAGGGCCAAATCACCGCTATAAACCCGTTTAAGCTCTTTATACTCTTATTCATCTTCGAGTAAGTACACAGATTGGTAACCCTTGATTCGAGAAAACGATCAATCTCACACCTACAGCAAAAGCAAAATCCAAAAATGACGTCATCGTACATTTATTTATACCACAAATGAAAAAATAAAGAAAATTTCAATATTTCATCCATTCCATTTTAATTTGCGAATCATCTCCTTTTCACGATATTCTCATCTTACACTTTCGTAAATTAATTCCTCCCTCCACGAGAAACAAAAGAAACCACCCATCTAGCAGAATTACCTTACTTTGGAACACGATACCGTATCATCTCAGTTACCAGTAAATAAGTAAAATCGGGATGCTTTTTTTCACTCTATAACTTCTTCTTTCTCGTTAACGATTTCGAATACGGAAAGTGTTGTTCGCTGTCATAACCGTACAATCGCTCTTGAAACATTTCCTTAGGCTGTTTCGTTTCACTCGACAAATGACAAAAGTCTTTTATCCGACAACTCCGCGTCGACTTTTGCAACTTCGGTCGTGAGCTCGTGCTTAGTTATCTAGCGAGTTAATTTTTTTTTCTCCCGATCTTGTTTTTCTTCCTACTGGTTTTATTATGGAGCCTTGGGCGATGCTATGCCACATCTTTTTTACGTCTGCCTTCGACGAAATTATTAAGACGAATTCGAAGCGGATGTCGAAGGGTGTTTGTAATTTGGAAAAAAACCGTGAAGGGTATGACAATATTCGTATTTGGAAAAATTGACTGATTTGGCAAGATTTATCACCTTTTCTTTTCTTTATAAAATGATAGGTATTTCAAAACCAGATTGAAATAACGATAAAATTACACTGAAAAATTTTCTATGTACTAAGGACTAGGTATGGCATTCAATTATTTAAAAAAAAACATAAGTAATGTTTGAAAATTTGTGTTTTTTTTTCTGATCAAATTTCCAGAATGATAATCAGCAGTAAATCAAATTGAGATCAGAAGATGAGTTAGGTATGCCGAACTGCTAATTTAGTCACAAGTTAAGAAACGAAATTCAGGAAAAAAATTACTCAAAATGTTGTAAAAGTAGTTCAAATTTCATAACAACGTCGAAAATTTCCATTAAAATTATCAAAAATGTTGTGAAAATTATTGAAATTGTCTTAAAAGTCGATGAAACCACCCTAAAGATTCTTTTAATTTTTGTTTATTGAAGTGCCTAGTTAATTTTAAAGGGATTTTGTTCATAGTTGAGGGGACTATCCATGACATTTTTTGCTCTCCATGCCTATTGCTTGCCAGTCGCACAACATACCATCTGTCACTGTGGATACTATACAGTATTTATGCAGCATAGATATACTCAGAATACCTGTTCCTAAAAATATATATTTTTTACTTTGGAGTGTTCTCACAGTGGAGTAGGGCGATAGCTTTTCCAAGATATACCTGAGTTTTTTCTACTTTCTTTATTTTTGAGAGCGCCGCACTACCCCATGCCAAAATTTCGTGCCTAATTGCACTTTCCACCAACCCATAGTATAATATTCTCTTAACTTCTGTTGGTGATAAGTTTTGAAGATGTGGAAACTAGAAGAGGTAAAATCATTAAAATTGTCGAAAATGTCGTTAAAATTGCTGAGATATCCAAAAATCAAAAATTCACAAAAAACCACCGAAAGAGACTTGCTCTGGAGTTGATAATTAAATTTCAATGGGTTAAAACAAACCACTTTTGAATCAATCTCATCAAATTAAGCATATATTTACATTGGTTAACCTTCCATAGGTGAAATGTTCACTTACACTGAGACAAAATAACTTCATTTCATCACCATTCCACCATAAATCAAGTTTTCACAAACTCACCTGTAATCAAACAAAACAAACAAAAAGAAATCAATATCAATTTTACACCACAACAAAGCAGCAACACATATCTACATATTGATAATAGTTTTGAGGATCTGAATCAAGAGCATCCCCCCTCTTCCAAATCCTTTATTAAACGACTCTAGCGCCACATAATGCTAAAAACTACTCGCAAAATGATGAATCGAATTCAGTTAGGTAAAATTATCGTATATGTATACACCAGTATGCAAAATATGCTGCCTACGTTATTCCACCGAAGGAACGAACATCACCGGAATTATTTCGTGCGCAATAAATTATTCGAAAATTTCACCTGCTCTGCCGTGAACGTGTCTGGCAAAAATAGCGGAATTTCTATCGCAACGTAGCGGCGTCTAATCTAGAACACCATTTTCAACCCATTCGGCGAAAATATTCGACCGATGTTACAATTAGGCAAAAATCCCATTAAAATACAAGGCTAAAAATGTGTAAACACGGCTGCGGTAACACATCTGTTATGCTCGTCTTTATTTAGGACGTCCTCAGCTCAGTCGCGTCCTTCATTAATTACCATCCTCGTCGTCCAACTCCGGCAAATACACGAGCACCGTACATACCTAACTATAAGATGGGCCAAAAGAGGATGGGAATATGGAACCACTCGTATTCGTCGTGTGGCGAAACCGTCGAAAAACATTAATAATCCGCTCATTTACGTTTAAAGTACGAAACTGATTATTTTTTTCCATACATGGCGCGTAAGTGTCCGTTTATTTGAAGAAGGTCCGAAAGCCGGGTGGAGGGGAATCCCTCGAGTCGACGAGTTGAAACATTATTAGCCGGCTACGAGACAGCCGCAGCACAGGACGGAGGTTTATGACAAAAGAGGCGAATTAAAAGAGGAAAAATGACTGTAAACATATAGAGGATTTTCGAGAGAGAGAAGAGACAAATACAAATATGTAGCTAGCACGTATACAAAAGCAACGAAAATAGTGTTGTAAATAAGGAAATGGCGGCGCGACGCGACGCTGGCTAGAAAGGTACCGTGTTGGTGGTGTTTTTTTTCCTACCCCCATCCCCCTACGTGTGTCAAAAAGGCCGAATATAGGTACCTACATATTTTCAGGGGGAGCAGATTCGGCTCGCGATCTGCAAATATGGTGGACACGGTGGCGCGAAAACGAAATAGCACAATATGCGCTAGACAAAGAGGGCGAATGAAGCGAAGGGGTATTTATACGCAACCGCAGCTATTTATCAAGTAGATTGTCGCCCTTGTGTCGTGTATTGTGAAAGGCGAGGGACGAGAAGATGCGTTACGATACACAAAAACAACAATACAGCTCGGATATACCTTTAACCCTTTGGAGCCGCGGCAGCATGCAGCGACCCCTTTTTTTTTTGGTCTGCGTGCAAATCTCCGCTATCGAAGGGAGGCTGTATTATCAATTCTGCATTATCTGCGTCCTGCAAACACGCTTTAAACTAGATGCTAAACCGAATATTCTCACTTGCAAAGTGTAAACGGTAAACCACCCTCGTGATTCCACCCCGTCCACGGACCCATTCAAAACATACTAAAAAATACACACGTACTCGCGAATATCCACGTTGTTTTTTTTTCGCATAGGTATACAACAGATAACGATGAAAAAAACCGCCTGTAATGGTATTTTCCTCGTTGGTAGTTTTTAATGTCGAACCATTGTGGCACCGTAGACCAACGGAATATGCTTTTTTAACGAATTGAATTTCGCAGAATCGTTTTTACCAATAAAATGCAATTTACAGCTGCGAAGTTTCTTCGATTTTTTGGTACGTAGATGCCTATACCTATGGAATAAAATGACTAAGTAGATGTATGTACGAATACAACCCGAGTTCCTGGCAGTATACTTGGGTATAGCTGAGCTGTAGCGTAATAGTGAAATTGCGAGGAAAAGAGAGACATATACCGAAAGCTTACTAATGGAGTGTTTATAGTTTTAGGCGAAATGTTCACGTAAATTTACGATCATATTATGTTGGCGAAATTTATTGCCTATTATTGTGAAGAATATCGTCTTAAAAGCAATTCTAAACCATGCAAATACATTGATAAATTTGACTATTTATATTGCACCATGGAGTATTATAGTCATCGTGGCTTGCCCCAGTTTTACCTTAACTCTACTTTTACCCTTCTTCCTTTTCCGTGTAAATCCATAAAAAAAGGAGCGTACCTATTCGTATCTGCATGGTTCACGTTTCAACTATTCCTAAAATTTCGAGGTCATGCTGTCTAAATCCCTTTGAAGTTTCTTCTTCTTGGTTATGCAGTGTAGGTGTGTAGGATACAGGTGGCAGTGATTATTGTAATTATAGTGGCGTTCAAGGATAGAGAGAGATCAGTTTCAGTCAATTAGGTATTGGTTGGGGTGGCGAGGGGGGTGGAATTACTGAATTTCAGTATGGCAAAAATCCATTTTCAAGATCATCAAGGAACTGAATTAAATTTTGGAGCAATAGCAGTAGTGTATAAAGAGAGGAAATAGAGACAGCTTACCAAGGCACACGAATTGTCATTCTCATCATTTACTTAATTTTAAAAAATAGTACACAGAGAATAGCCTATTTTCTAACGTCGACTTATTGGACAAGGAAAATTTTAAGAAGTGGGCAGATGACTTCTACAAAAAATACAGGTCAATTCCCCACTGCACCCCCCCCCTTCCCTCCCGACAGTAGACTGTCAAACTACTTATTTTTAAGCAATGTCAGTTGGAAAATTTTTCAATTTCCCCACCTCCAGTTTTTGGATCTATTCGTGTTTCAGATTGCAGCTCGTACCACTACCCAATTCTCACTGTGCGTCTGCGTGTACCAAATCCAGAGAATAAGTTGGAATACGATAAGTGCTGGTGAGCAAAACGCATAACGACTCGAATTTAAACCGTAGAGGCAATAAATTAAAAAATTATCTTAATGATCTTTTTAAATTCAAATAACGAGCTAAGAAATGGCGCTTTAATTGTTACTTCTGTATAATGCAGTATTTAAGAATTGCCCTAGTTTTTTTCCCCTTCATATTTTTTCAGGTCAGGGGGAAATTTTTTACCCTGTTTGGTGATTTCATAAAGCGAAAAAGTTAACCGTTTCGAATATTTTCATCGTTTTACGTATGAGGTTAACATAAAACCCCGGTAGAAAAATAATATACTTATTGTATTATTTTGTATATTACATGGCTGGTATATCGTTGTCGTCTATATTGTCATGCTTGTGTATATGAACATGTACATTATGGCAGGTTTAATATCTCGCGGGGGTAAATAACATATATAAGCGAAATAAAAGAAGGGTAGCGGCGCCTGGTTGTTTTCTTATAGAATATGCCTATGGTACGTATGATGAAGGTAAAGAGGGAAGAGAAGGAAGCAGCATTGAAAAAAACTGAAAACGTTTCGCGATGACGCGCGAAATTACTGGCGAGGTTTTTCCTTTATTCGCAACATCGACAGCGTGTTGGTGTCGGTGGTACGGGGTGTGTGTATATTTATGTGGATATACATATACTCGTATAATGTTACGAGGGAAATAATGGCTGTGAAAATGTTGAAGAAAAGTTTTTATACCATAAATCATCGTATAGAAGTATTACTCTTATGAATGGTTTTGCTACATTGAGTGCTGCTGGTCGGAAGGTGAAAGTTGAAAGGAAGAGAAGGTTGTAAAGAGTCGGTTGGGGAATTCAACTACCAGTAACGATTTTCATTCGTATGTAGATAATGTCTGACGTGACCAAGCAGTAATCTAAAAAGTTGCTAGGAATTTTTCATCCGGTTTAGCTGCCGGAAAAGACGTTTGCGTCACGAAGCGAATTCCAAAAAAAGTTGGGAGACGAATAAGACACGACTTTCGTTATTCAAATCAATAACGTCGAGTTACATTGATTCGTATAAATTAAAACTGGTAAAAAAGCGCGAAACTGTCTCGTACGTCTCTAACGGATCGTATTAATTTAACACGGGTATTTCCATCTTGACTGTAGTTAATTTTTGAATATAGATGTTGGAACTTGGTGCGGTGGCTTCGTTAAATATGTATCCGAAACCGAATCGTCGTTTTGAGGTTTTCATTCGGAATAAGCAATTCGTACCGATATGCGAGAACTTTGACGTTTTACTCGATTATTTAAAATGCTTTTAATGGCGTTGATTTTTGCTCATCATGAATAAATGTTGCGAAAGTGTTAGAGAGAAAGTACACAAGTCGCCGAGTTTTCACTCTTGTACACCTAGATGGCTGAGGTACGAGGTTAATAAGGTATTCGCGCGACGTACAGATGTGAATTATGCATGCGGCTAAGTTGCATGAAATACTACAGCATTCAACAAGATGAATTTTTTACATCACTCTGCATACTCGTAGATATCTATACGATTACTTGGAAAATGTGCATCAAGCTTCTGTTCTTATTGAGATTTTATATAATTTAACGACGACTTAAAATCAAAAGATCTTGTAATTCTCCATTAATAATTCAATATCGGTTCCTTCTTTGCTGGCAAACTTGCACCCTATCTTAAAAAATCATCTCGAGTTATTAACCTCCTCAAATGTTCATTCCAGGTACCTAATGAACTCAGTATGAACCCTCAAAACAGGGGTTTTCAAAATGAAACTGTAATAAAATATCTGTCCGAGGTACTAAACCAAATACAGGGTGTTCTGACAGTAGTGCATTGCCTTCAAATCAGTGCTCATGCTGTTTCCTGAACTACACAAATGTATGCATGTTTGATGGCACAAAGATTCGCAGAGGCAAGATTATGTACCAATTATAATATTATCTTCAGAACGTTGAAACTCCACTGATAATCAGAAAGTTGCCCTGATTACTAAAATTTTCCAAGTTCAAAATTCTAAATTATTTGTCTGACAAAACGTCTTGAGAGAGTTGAACATAAATGCACTTCATAGGTACATCGTCGAGGTAGCTAATCTCAACAATTTTCCCGTTTTTGATCTTTGTTGCTCTCATACACGTTAACTTGCACGAAATAACTTAGTCCGTTCTTTGCAGACGACTTTTTTATTACATTAAACTGAGTAATTAAACACATTAAAACACATATACGAAAACCAAGTTGATACAGGGCCACATTTACCAGAGTTATCTCTGAGCCTGCTAACGATAACGTCAGCCGCGTGCAACACGTTGAACCAACAGAAAAGAACTGATTTAACGTAGCTCGTTACCACGTACACGTACATGGTACTAAGCCACTACTCCCACCTTGACCAGTGTTACCACCAGGTAAAAGGGCCGTAAGTACCCATCACAGTCTAAACGTCAGCATTATCTCTGAAATTTTCCAAGTTCAAAAAGTCAATGGAAATCTGAAAAAATTTTCAAGTGCAAAAAAGTTTGACAATGTCTAAAAGTCATCGTCAAGGAATTTCGTCAGGTTTTTCGAGGAATTACCCATAGCAAAATCATATCCTATGTTTTAAAAAAATGCAGGCAAATTCTGCCCATCTACGTTATCAGTGGAGTTATGACGTTCTGAAGAAAGCACCATTATTTTAATGCTAATCTTTTTCTCTTAAAGTCTTTGGATTAGAAAACCTGCATACACTTGTGTAGTTTGGGTAGCAGCATCACTATTTTGAAGACTCTGCAATACTTACAGAACACCCTGCATCTTTCTAGCAATTTTATGTAATTGTGTTTAGATTTTCCGTGACGAAACGTGTTTCTTTTTCTACTTAACCATCCGATTGAATTGGATTATGCATCAGAACCGCAATCAACAAGATTTGATAAACCGGCCAGAAAGAATTTGGTCAACATTAAAAGAAAAAGTGCAATTGTTTTCAAAATACACAACCATCACCCGAAAGAAACTCGAACAAAGGAAGTCTCCGATACCGAAACATCCTTTTCTATTCCGATATCTAGGAAGAAACGCTTTTGAACATCTTCCAAAAAATAAAGAAGGAAAAAAGGAAAGAATTTTCGGCAGGCGGGCGTTTAAATTCATATTTACCAGGTTTAATGCAGCGCGGTTTCTGAGGATAGGTCGTAAATTGTCGGCTCAAGGAAACCAGGGCGTAGAGAGAGGCGCTCGATGAAGTAGTTTTGGGTAGAAGGACTGCACTGTACTACGGTTAGCGCGAACGAAAAGAAGAAAAAAAAACTGTACCAGTGTTAAAACTAATGGCTTTGACCTTATACGATCCTTCGAAAGAGTGTTAAGCGATGATTAATAACACCACTGACCTTATGGTTCAACGATGAAATTAAAAGCTTTAATCTATTTTCAAGGCGGATGAAAAGCGAAAGTGTTATTTCAACGGGCTGGTTTTACGTAGTGTGGATTGTCGTGCGTGTGGGGGTGTGTTTCGAATGCGTTGTGTAAGACTATTATGTATTATAGGGGGTCTATCGTGATGAGAAACATGCAGACTGGCCGGAGGGCGAAGCGAAGGGATGGAAGAGACGTTTCTCTAAAGTGTATATAGTCGAGTGTTGCTTAGTACGTACTACATTACCTCTTACATACACGTACCTAACTAGAATAAGATCAAGCCGAACGTGTTTAAATGATACATCATTTTGGAAACCTTTAATGAACGACGATTTAAAAATAGCGAAAAAATGTTCTCATAGGGTTGGTTTTGAAGAGCGTCTGTATTAGGTACGTGTACATTAGAGACGAGAGTTCGCCTACTCGAAGGTTGCAAAGTAAAAGAGAAAGGAGCAAGATTGCGATTATGTTGTATACCACACGCCGCCATTCCGCTGTCATTTGACGTCGACACTCTAAACCCTTTTTACATGCTGTACTCTTCCATATTCGCGTCCGACCTCTTCCCTAACGACTAAATCTTTCCAGCGCGAAGTTTTAAATGAATTTCAAATATTCTTTTCACATTACCACCCGAAAAAACGTTATTTTTACGTCGAATACGAAATTCCTTTTGATTTCGATGTCAAGGCGCTATACCTACAACACACACGACGGCGCAAAAACATGAAAAAACTTTTTCCAAACGCGAAAACTTCTTTGTGTGCGGTTTTACGCGTATGGTATAACGCGAACCTACCCACGTATGGCGGCAGTCAAGAAAAAATTACGCCAATTTCGAACGAGTATGCGAAGAATGTAGAAAAAGGGGAGTTTTCTACATTCGTGTACGAGTTTCTTTCTTCTTCGCACGCCCCCCTTTCCCCCACCGCGGCACCCTCTTTTTGGTGGATTTTTATGTAAACACGCGTGTTACGTACCACCGCAGAAAGTGTAAAGTTTATTATGTTCTCTCGTGAGATGAATTACTTTGCGATGAATTGATGTTTTAACATGCCTTTCAACCCACCGCATCGAGATATTCCTAGTTTCCAGTGTTGTTATTTCGTTGGTGGTTGTGCTCGATAAAAATTATTTTATCGGTTTTAGAGACGAACGTGTTATTGGTTCGCTTGGAGCGTAACAAATTACCATCCATGAAAACAGCGGTGTAGCCAGACAGTCAATAAAAGAAGAGTTGGGGAGGGGTTCGCGAAAAAAAAATGAAATTTCAAGTAAAATTTTAAAAAATACTCATTATTTTACCAAAAGAAGAAAATTCGCGAGGACGAAAATGTTTGTAGAAAAGGGCATTTAAAAGCTTCAATTTCATCATTTTTTTCAATTTTTCTGTCGTTAAGGAGGGTCCAGACTCCCTAGAACCGCCTAAATACGACACTGCATAAAAATTGTGTGTTATTATGGAGTCATACCCTCCTCAAAATTTCCTGACTTTTAGACATTTTTTCAAACTTTTTTGGACTTGGATTGTTCAGGTTTCCATTCACTTTTCAAATCTGGAAAAATTTAGACGATTTTTTGAACTAGCAAAATTTCAGAAATTCTGAATTTTTCGTTTTTGAAAAGTTTTAATGAATTATCAGTTGACTTCTGGATTTGAAAAAATTTAGATTCAAAAATTAACTTTTGAACATTTCTCATGACATGATAACATTGTGTCCGACTATTTCAACTTACAAATTGGATAACGTCAAAGAGTAAAATATGTCAGGCTGGAATGTACTCTTCAGTTTGACATAACATCATAGCAGAAAGGGCAAAAGCATTATCCTATGTTTTAAACTTTCATGGGTATTTTTGTAGGTACCTACCTATTAATTGTTCCTATGTACAAAAAATTTGAAATAATTCCGTTTAGGTGAGGAAGGGGGGGGGGTAAAACTTGGGAAACAGACAAAATCAATTGTAACATACCATACGAGTTTTGGAAAGAGTGAAAATGAAGAAATTTTTTTCCATCAAAAAACCGGTTGGACAAACGCTTTTGCAAAATAAAATTGGTTCAAACAGACCAAAGCGCATCCCAAACAATAACACGTATAACACGATTTCAAGCTTTAAATGCACATAGCATGACAATGAAAAGAAATGCAACGATTACAGCACTATAATCCTACAAAATCAAATAAAAAAAAGCTAAACCCCGCAAAAAAAACTTAAAAAGACGCGACAAACAACAATTGCATAGATTACATAGGAAAATCATCGTTCGAAATAATCGCATCGTTATTAAACTACACGTTCAAAGAACCATAGCCGGAGAGGGCGGATGAGAATGGAAAAAAGCAAAAATAATTTGCACGGTGCGATTTTTCGCGCTGTTGCCCTCGTATATCCACGTATCGCTTTGAATTAAATGGCGAGTTCATTGCTCACCAATTCGTATTTATATTGATTGGCACCAACCATTCGACGATGATAAGGTTAAAAGGTTCACAATCATGGAACGAACGCGAACGCTGGCTGTACCTGGCCAAGTGATTATCTTGTTTTGAAATATTTGCTCTCTCGTTGGGCGCGTGTAATACTCTTCATGAGAAGAGAAAAACGCGTTGCGTTGTTGGATGCTGATCGGAAAAAGTAATTTTGTTATCTTTATCGTTCATCTTACACATCGTGAAGCGTTCGTTCGCTTTAAAAAGCAAAGAGTTAGATGCTTTCGCGAGCTATACTGCTGATGGTATTTTTTCCTTCCTCTTTCTCCTAATTTACGACCAAGCGTGTTTTCGCCGTTTTAATAGCGCATCAGCCTTATTGTAATCTCATCAAAAACAACACAGAGTTGAATTTGAATAATAAACTTGCTCGATTCGATGGATGTAATTATTTTTACGATGAAAGAGTAACTTACGGCTGGATCTTGTTCCATGTTTTGTTATGGTCTAGTTTTTTCCTTTCTTTCCAGCATCTTTCTTTTTTTCCTCTTTTTTTGTGTACGTCAAAATACCCATTATACTTGAAATATTTTTATATCAAGGTTTTAACGCGGTAATGGGATAGTTTCGTTTATGTTGGGTAAATGCAGGGAAGTGTGGTGCACTATTAAAGTTGATGATATCGTGTAAGGAAAGTAAGAAATTGATATTGAGTCGGAAGGGTAATTTTGGCTAGCGAAAAAAAAAATACAAAGAGAAGAAAAATTGAAAATTGAAATTTTATTATAAGTTTGGTTAAAGCGAAGAAGTTTCTTAAACAAATTGTCAAATTAGATAACTTATGAACTACCTATGGTATTTCTTGACTTCGATCAAGCTGCCATGATTTATTTAGAATGATGTCAAGCCAGCCAAAGAATATCTTGGGTAAAAAATATGTTAAAATGTAAACGCGATGCTCCACCTGGTTTTTAGCCCTGGTATTTTTTTTTTTTTTTGGATAGAAAACGTTTAAAATTCATTTATTAATATTCGATAAACGTAAACGCGAACAAAAAACTGAAATAAAACCAAGATAAGGGCGTACTATTCGCGAAAAAAATAAGGAAAAAGGTACGAAAAACGATGGAAAAAGGTAACAAATCCAATTTTTCCTGATACGTTTAACATTTTCAACGACGGACTTTCGCGAAAATCACAAATTCCGGTTCTTTTTTTTCCTCGTCACATTTGTATGAGCAAAGCGCGGTAGCTTGCATTTCGGAAGATACTCGTAAACAACTAACCCCCTCCACAAACTTACGCGTATAACCTTATGCGTCGTTTTGTATATTTTTTTTCGTGAGACGTGAAAAGCTTCGCAGAATCAAGTTGAAAATCATAAAATTCTAGCTAAAGACGTCCAATTTATCCTTATTCATGGCGAAAATTCCGTTTGTTCATTCAATTTGTTTCATAAACGTGTACGTGACGGTGTGTGAGATAAGAGATCTTACTGTCGAAAAAAATCGATTTTGATTTTATCGGGGTTTCAATTTTTTTCGTAAGGTAAAACTTCAAAATTCGATGATCTGATATCACTCGAGGGCTAACTCATGCCAATGTATTCCAAAAATTGTACTTGGGTAATTGATTTTTTTCATTTGTTTCATACAGACTTCGAAGTTATGAAGCCGAATGCCTCAAACTGGAGATCTGAATGTGAGAGTGAATGTTTGATCAAGATAAGGATATTTAAGGTTGTGACAGGGAGGTGGATATCATGAATTACAACTCCCTAAAGGCTTGGGGAATTCGAAACCTGAGAATTTGGAGTTTTCGACATTCATCAGACACTTTGGTAATTTTTTTTTTTGATTGAAAATCACTGTTGCCACCTTTTTTGAGTCGATAAATCACCCTCAAAATGCAAAAATTGGAATTTAACGATGATTTTCTTCCTTAAACATTCTTTTTAAAAAAATGTTCTACCTCTGGAAGATATGAACAGCAAAAAAAAAGAAAACACTTTTTAAAAAGAAATTTGAAAATTAATTTTACTTACAAAAATGTACTTTGCCACTCGATTCCATTCAGAGTGAGATGGGCATAAAATCTCAAACTGTGAGACTTCAGCATCCCTGTGATACTGACTACTACCGAAAAATCTACCACAATGACTTCAAAACTCACCTGAAACACATAAAACAAACGAAAATTTTCATTAATATTCGCGATTCAATCACATTAGAATTAATTAAATTGAAAATTTGAAAGCTGTTATTTTTAACTATTTTAAATCTAAATGGGGGAGGGGGTTATTTGACAACTTTCAAATTACTTATGTACATTGCAAGCGTGCATGCACATCGTGCCTTTTTTTGAATAGTAATTATGTTATCTGCATTGATTTTCCCAGATGACTTTTTGGATTTGGGGAAAATTTTAGGAATTCTTATACAACAATCTCTGACATATTTTATGAGTCCAAAAAGTGAGAACCTATGAACTTTTTCAGCTACAAAAAGGTCATATTTTAAGCTGCCATAGGTAATATGGAATCAGAGGGAGTGGTTGGTACCAATACCCGGTCTCATATCCTCCATCTATTATTGGTAGGCAACCAACTACACACAGAAGTATATTCAGTTGCATTTTTCAAAAAATTACCGAAATCAGAATTTCAAGTACGTGGGGTGGTAGGAAAAACATTTTGAAAAATTATTTGTGATATGCACGTTTTGCCTATCTTTATTTTTGAAGGGGCTACATCAGTTCTTAATTATACAGCCCCTTCAAAAATGAAGATAAGTGAAAAGTGTACACCACAAATTTGTTTTCAAAATATTTTTCCTACCACCCGAGGTACTTGAAATTATGATTTCGGTAATTTTTTGAAAAATGCAACTGAACATACTTCTGCGTGTAGTTGGTTGCCTAGCATCAACAAAAAATTTACCGAAATCATGGTTTCAAGTACATAGGGTGATAGGAAAGAGTTTTTGAAAAACAATTTGTGGTATGCATTTTTTGCCTACCTCCATTTTTGAAGGCGTGATATTTCTAAGAATTGCCGCAGCTCCTTCAAGAATAAAGATAGGCAAAAAGTCACAAATTATTTTGCAAAATTGTTTTCCTACCACCCTACGTACTTGAAACAATGATTTTGGTAATGTTTTTGGAAAACATAACTCAATATACTTTCGCGTGTTGATGGTTGCCTACCATCAACAGATAGAAGGTATGAGACCGAGCATGGGAAACTTCCCGCTAGCCGAGCTACACGTTGGTACCAACCTCTTCCTCGTATTCCATTGTGACCTATGGCGGCTTAAGTGCAAAAACTTGGAATCTCTAAAAAAAATTCTATGTCCGAATAGTCAAATTTTTTTCATTTTTTTCTCAAGTCTAAAAGTCATCTCAGGGATATCAATTTGTGACGCACAAATTTTCTAGATAACCCCCCCCCCCCATAAGACATAATCATGTCAAAAATCAAGGCGAGAATTTTCCCTTTGAACTCCATCAAAAATTTCTGCAATATCGTGACTCAGATGAGATTGATTTTTTTCAGAGAATTGGGGAAATTGCCATTTTTAGCATATTTTAGCCAATGGTAATGTAGTCATATACTGATTATTATAATTCAAATACAAAAAATTCAAAACAATTGTTCACAGATTGTAATTTACAAACAACCAACAAAAACTGAATCCAATATCATGAAAAAAACATATCTTTCAAAATGTCAGACATTTTGATGATATCTAACAATCTTTTTATTCACAGGTTTCAATACAATTATGCCCTTTCAATGCCACTTGAGCGTTTTCAACGAAATTTAAAATAATCGTTTACTCGTAAACGTAATCTGAAATGATCAGATTTGGCATTTTTGAAAAGGATATTTTTTACACAGGATGTTTACTCAAATAGATTGCAATTTGCAACAATCACAAATACAAATTTGAGAATGAGAATATCATTCTTCTGTAACTGAAGAGGTCGATCAACATAAATTTCAAAAAAATTCAGGCGAAAAGCCCCATCCTTCCTCCATACATTTTCACTCGTTTCAAAATTTCTCCTCAAATACCCGTTAATTGAGAATTTTTCACCTGAAAATCGCATTTTCTCGACCTTATGGTGAAGAGGGGTGGGGAACGAAAAAATTTTTTTTCACGAAAAATTTTTTTTAGGGTCCCCCAACACTATGCTAAAATTTTTTCAAAATCTGAGGACTGGGGCATTTCGCCATCTTAACTTTCGTCAAAAATTGAAGAATCAATTCAAAATTAAAAAATTATGTATTCTCTAAATACGTTTCCGTCCTTGATTAAACTCTAGGTCAAACGTGAACCAA